>CM035187.1:12090150-12091196 GCA_020233015.1 Callinectes sapidus | reverse complement strand
AGAGAGAGAGAGAGAGAGAGAGAGAGAGAGAGAGAGAGAGAGAGAGAGAGAGAGAGAGAGAGAGAGAGCATTTACTCCTAATCAATCTAACAACACAGGAAGAAAATTATATAAATTCATTCCCTTTCTTTCTCTTTCTCTGTCACCCTATTTAACCCTTTACGCGCCATGTTGCCACGCCCTCCCACGCCCTATTAACCCTCTTCGCCCTCCACACCCTGCCTATACACCACCTCACCCTACACACGCCCTATGCACGCCCACAATGCCAGTCTACGCCCTACGCCCACGAGGTTCAGACAGCTCACGCCCTTCTGACCAGTCACCCAAGGAAAACAACAACTACTAGCGAGGCGCGGCAAGACGTGGGCGTGATGTCCTGGGCGGCGGCTCCGTCACAAAGTCGCAGATCGTGTGTGTGTGTGTGTGTGTGTGTGTGTGTGTGTGTCTGTTTTTTAGATACTGATAACTTCATATTGCTGCAGCCACTACCTCCTCCTCTCTCTTCTCTCCTCCTCCTCCTCCTCCTCCACCGCTACCACTACCACCGCCACCACCGCCGCCACGTGACTAAGGAAGGGGCCAGAGAGGGGAACAGAAGGAAGTAATTTATTAAAGGGATATTAGCAGACGTAGTAAAGCCAACACTGTCCCTCTTCCTCTCTCCCCTCTCTCTCTCCCCTCTCTCTCTCCTCTCTCTCTCTCCCCTTTTTTCCTTCCTCAACCCCTTGCCGAGTTCACCACTACCACCACCACCACCACCACTACCTTTACGCCCTCACCTGCCTCACGCCTCTTTGCAATTAGGCAGGCAGCAGGACAGGTTTGTCGCCCCAAGGGAACACTGAAGTAATCCTGATGTGTCTCCCCCCGCGCCGGGCTTACAGAAGAAGACCAGAGGAAAAGAAGGAAAATACATAGCGAAAGGTTTACATTGTTCTTGCTTGGTTGCTTACGCTCTCTCTCTCTCTCTCTCTCTCTCTCTCTCTCTCTCTCTCTCTCTCTCTCTCTCTCTCTCTCTCTCTCTCTCTCTCTCTCTCTCTCTC
>CM035187.1:12075150-12085150 GCA_020233015.1 Callinectes sapidus | reverse complement strand
TTTCTTTTAACTATCTCGGACCTGCACGGGGACTGGCGAATAAGTGGATTTTTTTAACTCTCTCTCTGTTGCCTTTGACCAGTTTTCCTCTTTTATATAAAAATGGAGTAATAGTGGTTTGAAAGAGACCGTTTATTGGGAGGAAGTGAAAGAATTGTGCAGCGAGAAAAGAGACAGAGGAGGGGAGTCACAGAGAAAGAAACACAGAGACCACAGAGTTTAGGAGAAACACAAAGGATTAAGGAGAACATAATTATTAATCTTCATATAACATTTCACATTATTCTCATCATATAAAAAAAGAAAGAAAGTGCTTTGGAAGGAGGGTGTCTGTGACCGTATTTCAATAAATGACTCACGAGGACAGTGCATGACGGGAAGGGAAGAAAGGAAGCAAGCAAGCCACAAACCAGGAAGTTACTTAAAGTGGAGCTGCTGTGGCGCCTCCAGTATAGAACTCTTAAAAAAACAGTCTCTTTCTAGCGTAACTTTCCTTCACTAGTTGATTATTTCTAACGTTCGTGTAAGTTGGATTTGAAGTATAGTGTTAATGTGAGACCCGGCAGAGAGAAGGGGGAGAAAAGCTGATATTTTGTTATTTTTATCATGATTAAATCGAGATGTTAGTGATGGTGGTGGTTGTCATGGCCATGGTTGTGACAGTGATTTGTGTGGTAATGGTAGTAATTGTACGCATCTTTCTTTTCCTCGTCTTTTTCTTTCCATTGAAAAATAGTGGGTCTACTTAAGACACACACACACACACACACACACACACACACACACACACACACACACACACACACACACACACACACACACACACACACACACACACACCTGTAGGACACATGTAGCTTGTGTGGGTGCCGTCGATGCCGCAGAAGTGAAAGCTGCTACATCTGGAGTCGGCGTGGGTGTCCGCATAATACCCCGAAGCGAGGCCTTTGCACGTGAACCCTGTGGGAGAGGAGGTCGATAAAGGAGGGACAGAAAGCAGTCATGATACAGCAATATATGACGGAACTCAGGATGAACACAAAGAAAGACATGTATAAGTACAACATAATGATGGAGACGTAATGAAAACTTGTAATGGTAATCTACTCACCGGTTTGGGGGATCTGAATATCTTGAGGTCGCTGTGGACCTTGGTTGGGCGTGTTTTGGATGGACCATCTGCCTGCAAAGTCCTCTCCCCTTAAGAGGACTGAGAGGGACTCTAGTAGTGTTTCTTGTTCCATGTTCTCGTTCATGTTTCGCAGAGTATCCATGAACTTCCTTGAGCCTCTGTGAGTGACGGGCTTGTAGGAGCCGTCCGCGGGATCCCAAAAAGATTTGCTACCACGATGCTGTTGTCTGTGTCTCTGGTCTTGATTTGTAGTTAGCGCCACGTTCCTCACAGCCTGGGCGAGTCCCGTTAAAGATCCTCGCGAAGTGCCATCACGAGAGCGGCTAGAAACACCCGCTCCAGTCTCTTTTTGATGGAGGATGGACAATTGTTGTGGTTCCCTTAACCTTCCAGGCTTTGGAGAGCTGAAGTAATCTCCGTGTCTGAATAAGTTTTCCTGGAATGAAGCATCATCAGAGGTACGGTGGAAAGTGTAGGCTGGTTGACCGTGGGAGTTTGTGAGCCTTCTCGATGCCGGGAGCACTTGACGCTGCCGCCCATCTCGAGAGGACAATGGGACATGGAGTGGTTGTGCCTGTGACCTTTCAAGTGTAGCAATTTGCTGTCTGGCTCGTGCCAAATTTGTCGATCCCCTTCTAGGAGCTGTTTGCAGTGCAGGTGATGTCAAGGCGGTTGTCTGTGCTCGAGGAGCCCCAACAATATCCTGGAACGTTGTTTTCTGGATACGAGAAGAGTGCAAAACGCGATCACTTGGAATTGGGGAAGGGCGGCGGAGAGAATGTGGACGCCAAGCTTCTTGGTTTTGATGTTGCCGTAAGTGAGGCTTAACTGCATCTCTTGATAAACTGCTAACTTTAATTGGTAATAAGTTATTCTGTTGCCTCCAAATTCTTGACATGGGCAAGGCGGGTGGCGAGGCTTCCTGTGTTCTTTCCTGGAAGGCATCGACCTGTTCACCCTGGAAGACTTCACTTCCTGCCTCTGTTGGACTATTAAATTCGTTTATTATCCTTATATCGCTCCTCGCGTCGCCAGACTGTCCTGAACCTGTCATCCTCGAGGTGCCATCTCGGAAATTTGAAGTAATTTCCCTTTCATCGTTTGTTTGCGAGTGTGATGCCTGAGCTCCTCTCACAACTGCTCCACTTTGTCTGTAAGTAGAAACCTCCTCTCCTGTAGTTGTAGGTCTGCCATCTCCTTGTGTTAATGCCTCCACTTTCCTGAAACTTACAGTTCCATCTCTGATGTGCGAGACATGACGTTCCAGTTCAGATTCCAACTTTTTGAGATGTGAAAGATAGGCGTCTGCATGACTTTGGCGGTTATTGGATGCATAAACAGTGGTATCCTCAGACTTTGTCGATGAGTCTGAGTCCGCTACACCAGACTGTTGGAGATGCGGTGCTTCACTCTTTGTCACATCAGGCTGTTGTAGGTGGAGTGTTTGACTTTCCGTCAAGCCAGATTGTCTGAGATCCTGCGACTGACTTTGCTTGACTCCGGACTGCTCTAGATGCGAGTCTTGAGTCTCCGTCACAACAGATTGTCGGAGATGTTCTGTTTGACTCTGCCCCACTCCAGGTTGTTTGGGTTGCGTTGCATGGATGTTCACTACATCTGTCTTTTGTAGAAGCGTCGCTTGACTCTTGCCCACACTAGACTGCCTTGAATGCGACGCTTTGCTCTCTGCCACTCCAGACTGCCTTACATGAGGCGGTTGGTTCTCGGTAACACTGGAGTGTCGGAGATATGGTACTTGACTCTCCACTACATTAGACTGTCTAATATACGACGGCTGACTTACGCTAATACCTCTGACATCTGTGGTGCTGTGCAGGGGGGGAAATTGTGGCTGCTTTTGCCGTGAATCACTGTGTTCCCTCTGAGTTCCTTCAGCATGTGTGTGGCCTCCAGAGGTGAGGTGCCCGTCACTTGTTGCTCTAAAGATACCGTCGTTCCTCGTTATTGCTCTATTGTCTTTACTTTGGAGCAAATTACCGTCTCTAGTGCCGCCTTGGGGTGGAGAGTGTTCACGGCGAACAGTGTGGAGATCAGGCTGTCTGGGCGTGTGGGTATCGAAGCGTGGCTCCTCTGTGTCACCAACCTGACCTTCCTCGTGAGATAAAGTCAAGTGTGTATTGTAGTGGCGGTCGTCCAAATGAGTGTGGGAGAGAGACGTATACTGTTGTTGTTGTTGTTGTTGTTGTTGTTGTTGAGCGTGGTGTTGGTGATGATGGTGTTGTTGACGCATATTGGACTGCAGTGGGGTGTGCTGGCGGTGGTGTGTGGTGGGCCGTTGGCTATCGTGCTGGAAATGGTGTTGTTGGTGTGCGGTGGACTGTAAAGAGGTGCGTTGCTGTTGTTGTTGGTGTGTGTTGTGTTGTGGAGTGGCGAGTTGTTGTTGTTGTTGTTGGTGTGCAGTGGATTGTAAAGTGGCGTGTTGTTGATGTTGGTGTGTGGTGGACTGTAGAGAAGTGTGCTGCTGTTGTTGTTGTTGGTGGTGTGCAGTGGATTGCAGAGTGGGATGTTGCTGCTGATGGTGTGCAGCAGACTGTAGAGTGGCGTGTTGCTGTTGTTGTTGGTGGTGGTAGTGTGCAGTGGATTGTAGAGTGGGATGTTGCCGTTGCAGAGTAGTATGTTGTTGTTGATGGTACTGGTGATGTGCAGTGGACTGTAGATTGACATGTTGTTGTTGTTGGTGTGTGGCGGATTGTAGAGTGGTGTGTTGCTGTTGTTGATGCGCGGTGGAATGTAGAGTGGCCTGCTGGTGTTGCTGTTGTCGCTGTTGTTGTTGATGATGAGCGATGGTAAGAGTGTTATCGGGGTGGTGAAGGTGTTTTTCATGTTCTGTGGTTCGTAACGTCCCTTCTGACTGCTGCTCGCGAGCGCCATCCGACAAGTGTTCAGAATTAGTTGTGAAGTGATCGCTGGTGAAAGAGGGATTGATGTTTTCATTTTGAGTATGCACGCCAAAAGCAATAGGGAGGTGCCTATCGTGCAGTTCTTCCTGTTCTTCCAGGCCCTTCCTGTTGGCCACGAGAGGTATTTCCCGGCCTTCCGCCTGCCCCAAAGAATCACTGGAGGTTTGGTGTCGGCTGCCAGGTCGGTGGATCCGAAGAGTGACAGATTGAAGAAGCGGTTCTTCTTGTGCTCCCGTTACATCAACATGAGAAGAGAGGTCAGAGAATCTGTGGCGCGGTTGAGCGAAGTGAAGGGTAGGGTCTTTTGTTTTCTGCGTCAAGTGTTCAGCTTGATTCAGCTGAGCTGGTGAGTGAGACTCCATTTTGGGCTCGCGGAAGGTCTGTGGTTGGGTGGAATCATTTCTAGGAAGACTTGACGCAACTGTCTGATGAGTTTGTAGAACAGGGAAGTTCTCGGTCTGTGGTTGCCGTATTGGCTTCAACCTTTGAGGTTGAGATGCTCTCTGTTGGTTCTGGCTAAAGCGGTGTCTGATGAAGGTTCGAACCCGAGGCACGCCTGGACTGCTGCTCTGTTTGTGCTGCGTAAGTCTGCGCTTAGTGATTTCTTGTTGCTGAGCAGAAAGTCGCTGAAGATTATTGACTTTTGGCAAGTACTGCTGCTGATCTGTTGAATGTTCATCTAAGGAGTCATCAAAGGTGGCCGGCATTACAACCTCTGAGGGAACTAAGTGTTCCTTGTGAGAGGATAAGGATGTTGTTGCCAAAACTTGGGGTGAGACGTCCATCAGAGGATTGATTGTCTCAGGAGGATTAGCATTTTCAAGTTGAATTGTCTGTGAATGGTCTGCAGAGACAGACTGGGTCGCTGTCCGCTGTCTGTCAGGTGGTGTGCTGTGTTGCTGCCTCCCCCCTGTAACTTGATAGTCCTCTGACTCAGCACGCTCGTAGTGCAAAGCTTGGGTGTGACTATGCTGTCTCAGCTCCATCTGAATGTCCTCTTCTGCCAAGTCAAAACCCCCTTCTTTAGTTGCCTTGTGACTCACTGCAGTCCCCTGTGTGTCACCGTCTTGGATTTTTACACGAGATGCTGTGACATCATCACTTCCCTGGGTTTCTCTTTGGAGATAAGTGGATGGTGCCTGTGCTTGGACGTATTGTGGTTCTTGGTGGGCCATTGATTCCTCTCCTGTGGTGGAGGGAGGATGTGTTTTCAGTGGCTTGTCTCCACCATGTTCTGAGTCTTCTATAAGTGGTGGCTGATGATGGATCCCAGACACCTTAGGGTTTTGGAACTCAACGGGAGGGTTCTGGCGAACCACCAATCTAGAACCTTTCCTCTGAATTCTAAAGTTAGGCCGAAGAATTCTCAATCGTCTTCTGCGTATGGGAAGGGAGATCCCTCTCCGTTCCCCCTGCTCTCCCGACTCGTCATCCCCAAGACGAAATCGCGGCCTCGCGCCTTGGAGTCTAACCCTTTCTCTAATTCTTGGAACTCCGCTTCCAGCAGCCGGCAGGTTAATATTTTGAAGGGATGCTTCCCCTTGCTCGTCGCCACTTTTCCTGATGGTGACTTGTGGCGCCTTCACTAGTTGGTGGGAGGGCTGTGCTGTTAGAGCCTCGGGCTTGCCATCGTTCTGTTTCTCATCTTCGGCTGAAAGGATCTGCCCTTGACCCAGACTACCATGATCCTTTTCACTCATTACTGAATCAGTCTGAAACTCTTGTCCTCGAGAAAGGGAAAGATCTTGTGTCGCCTTGATGGGCCCGTGAAACTTGGTAACTAGTAACCTCGGGGCCTTCGTGACGTGCTTTCCTGTGATTTCAGCTGCGTTCCTTGGAATATCAGACAATTCACGTTCCTGAGCATATCTAAGGCCATCCTCTCGACGCGATGTCGTTTCAATTGGCTGTGTAGAAAGCGGTGAAGGGATACCCGCACCAGACGTATCTCCTCTCCGTCGTGGGAGAACTAGCCCCAAGGTAAACCTTCTTTGAGCGGCCTGTCGGAAATATTTCTGGATTCTTTCCTGGCGCGAAGAGAGACGAGATGAGGAGCGTGCTTTGTCAGTGGAAGACCTTTTATGGCTGCGACCAGCAGGGCGGAAGGGTCGTTGCTGCAGGCGGGGCTGCGAGACTTGCGGGACATTCCTCCCTGACGTCTCAATGGCAACCTCCCTTATCGTATCATGTTTACCCTCAGCAGGCGAAGTGTCGACCTCTTGGCTAACTCCCTGAAAAAAATACACATGAATATTAAAACACTCACATCATCCATCACTTGCCTTTCCTGCAGCATGTAGCGTCTCGATACTTCAAGTCAGCAATCTTACATTGTCAAGAGAGCGTTGAGATACAATTATATGAGAATATTGAAGATAGAGGAAGAATGATAATCCACTTTTATCAGCGACTGTTAGAATCACTCAGCTGTTATAACGTTTTGTCCTTAACCTTGATTAATTCACCTTATTTCACTTCATTCTCTCCCCACTTACCCTCAGCACAACTCGTCACCACCCTACGAGTCTCTACATCAGTCCCCACGCACTACCATGTGTCTTGTCCTCAATGCATCTTCTCTCCATCACCACCCCTGCTGCAGTCTCCCGTCTCAGGCGTCATGTTCATTTCGTTATTCCCTTCACCTAACATTCCCAGCATTTCTGTCTCCACGACACACAGGAACTCTTACTAAATATTCTTCAAAGCTCTCACACTCTCACTCCTATAACTCACAGCCCTACATTCCTCCACTTTCATGACTTTTCCCGCCTTCCAACTTGTTCGTACGTATTTCCCCCTCTCTCTCTCTCCAATCCCTTGCTCCATTGTATTACTCAGTTTTAACTAATTTAGTTGTGCTTTTATGTTCCCTGTGTGTGGTACGAGAGAGAGAGAGAGAGAGAGAGAGAGAGAGAGAGAGAGAGAGAGAGAGAGAGAGAGAGAGAGAGAGAGAGAGAGAGAGAGAGGGGGGCACTTACCCTAGCAATTATTCCAAGGAAGAGTAACGTAACACCTGAAAAAAGAGATAATCATGAATCATTACAGGCTACAATGATAATAACAATAATAATGATAATAATGATAATGATAATAATAACTGATAATAATAATAATAATAATAATAAGAAGAAGAAGAAGAAGAAGAAGAAGAAGAAGAAGAAGAAGAAGAAGAAGAAGAAGAAGAATTAATAACGCAATAACAAATAGAACTCCAAATAAGTTCAATACAATTTCTGAGGCAAATGAGAAAGAAAACGGCAAAGCAAAACATGTAAACAAAGCCAGCACGGGGAGCGAGACACGTGGCCAGCGAATTAGCGGTATAGCAAGTTAGCGGTATAGCAAGTTAGCGGTTTAGCGAGTTAGTGGTTTAGCAGTTAGCGAGTTAGCAAGTTAGCGTGTTAGCAAGTTAGCGGGTTAGCGGGGTTCGAAAGGGTAAGGTAAGAGCCGCCGGGAAGAGAGGGAGAGTCTCATCGTCGAGGTACTAATTGACAGGCCTTCCCACGCACGCTTATGGCGGCAGGAGAGTGCGGTGAGCTCGTTACCGGCCTGATAATTATCTCGGGCGGCAGTAATTACCTCACCAGGATTAAAGTGGGAAAAAAGTGAGGGAAAAAAACTGCAGATTTACTCTTTCAATTTGAAGGCGAAAAATGTTATTGCCACTTTAGATTTTTTTGTTATTTTTTGTTGTTGTTTTTTTATACTTTTTATTGGTTGTGGTTGGTTTGATTTGTATTTTTTCAGAGGTGATGCTTATTGCTTTGTTTCAGTGGTGTTGGATTTATTGCTTTTACTATTATCATCATTGGAAGTAGTAGTAGTAGTAGTAGTAGTAGTAGAAGTAGTAGCAGTAGTAGTAGTAGTAGTAGTAGTAGTAGTAGTAGTAGTAGTAGTAGTAGTAGTAGAAGTAGTAGTAGTAGTAGTAGAAGTAACAGTAGCGCCAGTTGTTATTGTTGTGTCACCATGATCATTATCTTTAACATTCCCATAACCATCATCACTGTTATAAAATTTGGCATCACAGTAATTATCATCACCATTGTGTTTATCGTATACAACTGCATTACTTTTCTCGCTCCGCCGGTGAAATGCAGTCAGTGTGTTGGTACAGGTGGGACAGACCAGCACGTGGCCGGCCGCCCAGCCACGGCGTAGCTTTGGGAGTGTAATAGGATAGTGGAGCGGATCGGTTGTACTTTCCATCGGCTTTTGTGGGATCAGAACCTGCCTGGCGGTGTGTGAGTCCCTTTTGTGTTTTTGTCTGGTGAATTTGTCCGCGCGTGGCCATTGTTTCCTTGTGTTTTTGTTTTTTGTTTTTTGTTTTTTTCTGTAATGATAGTCCCTACTTCTTTTATCAAGATCTTTAATACATCACCTGGCATCAGAATTCGGTGTTCTCAGTTCCTGACTCTTATTTTTCATTTCTCAGCTCTTTCACCATAAAGTTAAAACGAACCTTTTAGTCACAGCTTAACTCGTCATTATTTGAAGCTTACTAACACGTGTTCTCAGAAATATTGCCTTTGCTCGCTTTTGCTCTTTACCCGAGGCATATTCGCTACGATTCGTGGTAAAGGCGTTAATCCGCTTTGGCAACACTAAGAGTTCATCGACGGCCCTTTGTTCACGCCTCACTGCACGCGCCCGCCTGCTGAATACCGGAATATATTATTTCTTTGACGTACGTTTTTTCTTTGTTTATTCAATTTCATTTTAAATGCTTATATTCAATAACATCGATGGCCGACGCTTTGCTTCTTTATATGTTATTGTAGTCTCAAAAGAAACAATAACACAGGAAATCGGTACAAAAAACTTATGGACAAACAGCGGAATCGATGCCTCCCGGGAGACACAAACAACACACACTCCCTCGTCACCGCAGCGGCACACCTCACATGTAACCAATCACCGCTCGGGTATTTTTCCCCCATTTCCCAGCACCACTGGAGGGCAATTAGCAGGGATGTGAGTCACTGTGCCAACCAAAAACACCATTCCGCTTGGTTTGTACGTTGGGGTCGAAGAGGGAGGAATAACACACACACACACACACCTAGCAGTGTCTTCATGGCGAGCCAGGTGATATACAGGCGCGGCGGGAGCGGGTGGTGACTTATAAGGCCTCTGGAAGGTGAGAGGGAGGAGTGACGGTAGGGAGAGAGCGTGGGTAGGACAGGAGGCGGTGGGGAGCATCAAGAAGGGCGCCATGAAGGGTAGCAGCCGAGAAAAAAGAGAAGGGGACAGTGTGATGGTAATTAAGGAAAGGTCGCGCGTGGGAAAAATATTGCTGAGTGTGATAGTTGAATATTGATTGATTGATTGATGGATTGAATGACTTACCAGATATTTAGTGAATTGACTTTTAAGGAGCCGTTACAACAAGGTCATGTGACACCTAGTTTAACTTCAATCTTTCTCTCTGACTTAGATTTGATAAAGAACATAAATTTTAGTCGTTCTTGAGCATAAGGCACTTTAAGTAAGTCTGAATGTGTGGAGACTTAAAGAAAATAGAATGAACAAAGGTGAAAGAAGAAACCAAGAAGAAAAAAAGCTAGTAGTTAAAGAAAAACCGTTAAAGAGAGAGAGAGAGAGAGAGAGAGAGAGAGAGAGAGAGAGAGAGAGAGAGAGAGAGAGAGAGAGAGAGAGAGAGAGAGAGAGAGATTACAGAGTCAAAGAAACACTACAAAGCGTCTATAAAACAAAAGAAATCAGACCCCAAAGAGAATCGAATGCCATAAAATATAATCCAACGCACAATAAGGCGACTCAACCCTACACGCAGTCACTGACCTCTACTCATAAAGGATCTGATCGGAACACTATTCACGAAATACCGAGGAAATTAATTACATGACGACGCCTGGATAGATTGTAATGGAAGTGAAGATGGATTGTGCAGTGTGTGTGTGTGTGTGTGTGTGTGTGTGTGTGTGTG
>CM035187.1:12067650-12070150 GCA_020233015.1 Callinectes sapidus | reverse complement strand
GTAATGTAGCGTTGTTCTTATATTTCACATCAGTATGACAAAATCATTTCGAAAAGTCCTGAACAAATACCAAATGTAGAGTATTGAAATATTGTGAAGTAACTCTTCATTCTTCTCCAATTTTGCTTTTACGTCTCTACAGATATTGTGTTGCATTCCTCCAGTATAAAAATCTTTACTACCGTGAGACAAATTTCACTATTAAAGATTTTCAGCATCTTGATGTTAGACGATGATTGTGTTGAATGTTCAGTCCCTCGTAAACCTTAACAGCGAGCAACTCAACGCTCTACATAGTGCTCCCTACGATATCCAATGCAAGATAAATGGACGCGTTTCTACTGAGGATTATATATGTAGAGAGTTTCGTAACTTTCCACGCTCCTCGTTACCTGTTGCAGTGAGTGCTCGGGAAGGCTTCGAAAATACAGGAGAAAGAGAGGGAACGGCTGGGAGAGGAGACTTCCGCTTGTGGGTTCCATTTTTTATCAACACACACACACACACACACACACACACACACACACACACACACACACACACACACACAGGCAGTAATGAAAAAATCCGAAATTCTATTCGCAGTTTTCCTGTATTTTTTTTTTTCTTTCTGAAACAACAACCACGGCCAGTTCTGTTGTACCGTTGTTAGTATTGTTGTTCTTGCGGTGGCGGTGGCGGCGGCGGTGGTGGTGGTGGTGGTGGTGATAGATATTTCAATTCGTTTGCCTCTATATTGCTTTCCTATATTTCCACATTTCCATAAATAACAATGGGAAGCTGCAACAGTTCAGGGTGGCGTTGTGGAAGGAGGGAAAAGTGACATGAGTCTTTAACCCCTTCAGTACGTACTATCACACATTTTTCTATCTATTCTTCTCACTATTTAGCAATTTTATACAGCTCTAGAAACTTATGTTGGTGGATAAGAATAATGAGGATTGGTCATTAAACTTCTGACTTCCATACTGCTTTCCTAATGTCAATGAAATCACCTAATCGTACCCAAAGCTGAAGGTAAAAATGGGTCCCAGTACTGAAGGGGATAAGATACCACACAGCGAGGGATGCCAGAGTGTCTCCTCCCTCAGTCCAGCCATACTGAGCGGCCGCCCACCTCACACCCTCCTTGGGGACTTGCTGTCATGTACCTGCCGTGCTTTACGTAATACTTGAGCTGAATTATGTAAATTGCATGTTTCACTCTCTTCGTTTTTTTTCTCTCTCTTTCTCTTTTTTTTACTCTTTCCCTCTCAGTGCAGCACCGCGCCCAGGATGCCGAATGGAATATATATGATGTTAGAGTACGCTGTTTGTCTGTTTTTGTTGTTGTTGTAGTGCGGGTTGTTTAAATGTGTTTTATTCAGAGGTGAAGTAGTCTGCAGTGACCCGCGGTGGCATCGTGTGACGCGTACCGTGTTAGCAGTGATACAGTTGCAGTGGTACAGTACCACAGAGGGTTTTTTTTCACAATATGAACTTTTAACAAGTATTCATGGGTTAAAGGGGACCACCTAATGGAGACCTATCTGAAAACCCACCCATCAGAAACCGAGTGGATGTCCAATCTCTCCTCGAACCATGGACAGGATTCGAACCCATGCGTTCTGGGACCTCGGATCTCAAGGCCCCCAGAGCGCACGTGGTTTCATTGTACCGCGGGATGGTCAGGGATGGTCTCGTTGTGGTTTGCAGCGGTGCGGTGCAGCGATAACACTTGCTCACATGGCCATCAGTGTCCGCCAATCACGACCCTTTTTCCTGCCTCCACATCTAGTTCCAGCCCGTTTTTCAGCCACAAATTGGTTCTCTCACAACAAAATTGGTTTGAAGCCACAGAACTCTGCCAACACCACCTTTAGCAAACAATATGACTATAGCGACGGCCTCAGCAGCAGCGCCAACAGCGGCAGAAGCGCCAACAGCGGCAACAGCGGCAACAGCGGCAGCACAGACAACGGGGAGTGCTGGCGGTGATCACGACATGAAGAGCAGACTGTATGTGGAGTTTGTTTTTTCATTTCAACAATCTGGGATTTTGTGGGAGTTTATGGGGTAAAGGAGACCACCTGATAGAGGCCTCCTATCTGAAAGCCCACCCACTTGGGGACGGTTACCCCGAGTGGACGCCCAAATAGTCACCATCGCCCTTTCATGCATTTGTTTTTTCCATCATTCGCTTATTAGAAACCTTTACATATAATATTCAAAAGGAATGACAACAAATAAAAGTGCAAAGATTTCTCTTCTTTTACTTAACTAAGTCAAATTTGTTTTCTGCACAATACATAATCGTTTTAGTGGCCTTGGATCACCTGAAGATCCGCCACCCCTGGTTATTTCAAGCCTAACTACATCAAGCCATGGTAGGCTTGGGTAGGTTTGGTTAGCTTAGTTTAAGTTAGGTTAAGTTAGGCTAGGCTTTTGTAGTACCCAAACCTACCCAAGCCTACCATGGCTTGATGTAGTTAGGCTTGAAATAACCAGGGGTGGCGGATCT
>CM035187.1:12002015-12012941 GCA_020233015.1 Callinectes sapidus | reverse complement strand
CTCTCTCTCTCTCTCTCTCTCTCTCTCTCTCTCTCTCTCTCTCTCTCTCTCTCTCTCTCTCTCTCTCTCTCTCTGTTTTCCCTCCCCTTCCTCTGCCACATCTTTCTCTCTTTCTGTTACCTCCTCCACTATATATCTCTTTTCATTCTGGTTTCCTCCCCTTCCCTTCACCGCGTCTTTCCCTTCCTCTGCTTTCACTTTTCCACCATATCCCTTCCTCTCTCTCTTCCTTTCCTGGCTATTCCCCCAATGCATTCTCTCCACCTTCTTTTGATACTCTTATAAACTTGTTCTCTCATATTTTATTTTCCTCTTCTACACGTTTTTTTTCCATCTCTCCGTTTCATATTTCCTTTATACTTCCTTCGTTTATTATTTGCTTCTTTCTCTTTATCATAACTTTTTCTATGTTTTTCCTTTTTGTTTTACTTTTGCCTTTTTTCCATCCTCCGGCCTCCCCTCTCTCTCTCTCTCTCTCTCTCTGTTTCCTCTCATCACTGCTCTCGTCACTCACTCGTCAGACACTCACTGAGGGAACGCTTGCCACTTCCTCAACTCCCACGGTGTCTTGTGTAATACAGATTGATGAGCGACTCTCCCCTGGCGCGTGTTAGTGATCAAAGTACTGCTAGAACTGGTCACGGTGCAATACTGGTACTTATGATGGAGAAAGAGGGGGAAAAAAAAAAAGAACACTTCACATACTTCTAATTTAACATTGATATGGAACATTTATAGTATCAATTTGAAAATTGTGGAAAAAAAAATTGCTTTCTACTTTGAATTTTATATTTTATTTCTTCCCTCTGCTACTCTATTTTCTCCTTCTCCTCATCCGTCTTCTTCTTCTTCTTCTACTCCTCTTCTTCCCTTTCTTTGACTTCTCTCCTTTTCCCTTCTATTCCCCCCCCTTTCTCTCTCTCTCTCTCTCTCTCTCTCTCTCTCTCTCTCTCTCTCTCTCTCTCTCTCTCTCGCCTCATAATATAATCGCCCCCACCCACCCGTGCCACTAATCTATTCAATATTTCGTTCTGCTACCTAATCCCTTTCTACCATCCCTTCCCTTTGTCATGCCTTCACCCTCTGCCCTCCTCCATACTTCCCTCTCCTCCCTTCCTCCTGTCTTCCTCTGTCTTCTCCCAACCTTTGTCCTCTCTGTCCACCCTCCTCTTCTTTCCTCTCACTCTTTTCTCCACTCACGCTGCCCCACTTCCCTCTTTCCGTTGTCTTGTGTCTTAATACATTGTTCCTCTTTTTATTTCATTCTTCTCATTACGTTGTATTCCTGTGTTACCTCGCGTTCTTTTCTTCTCCCTCTTCTTCCCTCTTTTCTCACTTCTCTTCCGTACTACAACTTTCTCCCGTTATTTCCTTTTCTAATCCCACATTCTGCTCTTCCTCGCCTCTCTTCCTTTACCTTTTTTCCGCCTCTGACCGCACGCCCACCTGCCTAAGATCTTAATTAGAGTGTTTACCTGTATATATCCATCGGCTCGTTTACTCTGCCCATTCACAACAGATGCCCATATGCCCGCCACACACAGGTGCCCGGTACAGGTGAGACCATTACTCTCTCCTCATTACCTGAGTCAATGGAGGGGAGAGGGAGAGATGGACGGGCGGGAGGCGAGGGAAGGCCGGCTATATGTCAGGAGCTTATGAGCGTTTTGACAGGGACATGTTTCCAAGGCCACGTCTTTGGTAAATAGACAATTGGTAAAGGTTATGTATGAACTCTTGGTTTCTCTTATGAAGGATACTTTTATTTTAGTTTCGTGCAGCTTGTGGTTTTTGTTTGTTTTCTAAATTTCCCACCATTTTTTCCTAGTTTGATATTTATTGCTTTTTCATTTTAAGTCAAAGTTCCTTCCATCATTAACTATAACGTTACTACAATAATTTTTCACATTAACCTCTTCAGTACTGGGACGCATTTTTACCATTAGTTTTGTGTATGATTAGATTACTTCATTGACATTGGCAAGGATGTCTAGAGGTCAGAAGATTAATGACCAGTCTTCACTATTTCGACCACACCCTCATAAGTATCTAAAATTGTACACATTCGCCAAATAATAAGTAGAATAAATATAACAAGGTGCCCCAGTGCTGAAGAGGTTAAGAAACACGTAACCAAACATATAAAAACAAACATAACAAACATACACAGAATCATGACATCCATTCCCCACGCCCCTCAGAATGAAAAATTAAGAAATGAATAAAATACATTGAAAGTGATTATAAGAAAGGAGCAATTTCTTATAATTACTCTGACGTGTGCTATAATCCAGCCCTATGCAGTCCCCTTACACGAGCCTCTACCTGATGCGTGGTTCCGCAAGTCATGTTATTACTGTAAGGTGAAGGCTTGGACTGTACTAATGATGACGGGAAGTGACAGTAAACATAACGGTGCCTTCTACCATTACAAGTCATTACGGTACACACACTCCCATAACTTCACATATATTTCATGCATCGATCATTCTTAGTAACATTCATATGCGAGTACTCGTATTATTTGGGTTAGGTGAGGTTAGGGTAGGTTAGGTGGTGAGCTGAGGTTTAGGTTAGGTTAGGTTAGGTTAGGTTAGGTTAGGTTAGGTGGTGAGCTGAGGATTAATCATTTTAGGTTAGATTTTATTTTTTTTTTTTTTATGTAAGGGGAGAAGCTGGACAAGACAAAATAGACAATAAAAAAGCCCACTAATTTGTCAGTCCCATTATAGGTCTGCAGTAATTAGCCAAAAGACAGAGACAAATGTTTTGAAACTTAAAATAGATGTATTAGGGTGTGTTTAAGAATAATAATACAGAAACATCTCTTACTTTCACACTACCACTATTCACTCTGGCAATCTGCTCACCTGCCACTCTCCTCACCCTTAGCCTCCCTTCACTCTGTCACACTCCTCACCCTAACCTTTCCCTTACCCTGACAATTCTCTCGTCCTTACCCTCCCCTTACCTTGACCCTCCTATCATTGCACCCCTTCCCCTCCCCTCCCCTCCCCTCACCTCACCTCCCCTCATCCCAGCACTCGGTAACGATTCACCAATAAAATGCACAATGATTAACACTCTCTTCGTAGGTTTCCTGCAGGTGTCTAATTAATGGCGCGTCAAACCCAGCCAGGTAAAAAGAGAAGGGGAAAAAATGCAGTGAAGGAAACAAAAGAAAGCATAGTCAAGCAGCCATCTCTCTCTCTCTCTCTCTCTCTCTCTCTCTCTCTCTCTCTCTCTCTCTCTCTCTCTCTCTCTCTCTCGCCACTGAACGTTAAGCATGCGACCTCTACCACTCTCTTTATCCCCCTTCCTTCTTCATCACTACCACCATCACCATTACCAGAGAGAGAGAGAGAGAGAGTGAGAGAGAGAGAGAGAGAGAGAGAGAGAGAGAGAGAGAGAGAGAGAGAGAGAGAGAGAGAGAGAGAGAGAGAGTATGTTCATCTCCATTAAATTTTAACACAAAACTGCCATCACCAGAAGGGAATGTAATATAATTTATGCCCGTTACCGGGGAAAATTACTCCACTGCGAAGCGCTCCTGGTCCGCCGCCAATTACGGGGCGCACCAAAGCAAATCCACAAGAGCCGCGGCAATTATGTCACTTTATGAATAACCAATGACGCGACTCGACCAGCCTGCGCGGAGGTGAGGCGGCGCGCGTGCACAGCTTGGACAGTTCATTCCTCACTGCCCACCCGAGGATACCAGGAGGAGGAGGAGCAAGAGGAGGAGGAGGAGGAGGAGGAGGAGGAAAAGGAGGAGGAGGAGGAGGAGAAGGAGGAGGAGGAGAAGAGAAGGGCCTTGAGCAATATCCAATGTGAATTTCAGGGATATTGGTCACTCAATTAACAGGTGTAGGATATGATATGGTGTGTGTGTGTGTGCGTGCGTGCGTGCGTGTGAGTGTGGGGGGGGGGGGGGTTATGTGTGTGTGTGTGTGTGTGTGTGTGTGTGTGTGTGTGTGTGTGTGTGTGTGTGTGTGTGTGTGTGTGTGTTGTATGCTGGTCTTTCATTTTTTTCTGATCTATTAACGTGTATCTATGTATTCTTTTGAACATAAATCAGTGGTATATCTTCTCCCCCTTGATAAGTTTTATAGCTCTTTTTTTTCATATTTCCTTGCAATGCCAAATTAACAACTAAATGGTGAAATGAATATACCGTCTTTCCTTCAAATTTGTCTTCTATTTTCATTCACAAAAAAGGTATCTTTGATGTCATTTCTTTGCCGCAGTTTGGTTCATTAAGGTGAGCGCTTTACGAGCGTTCCTTGTGTCGTTTCTGCAAATATTGTAAAGAAATTTCATAATGTTACTTGAACTCATATTTAATGTAATGAGCTTAAAACAAGAATTAAATCGTCTACTAAGTGACCCGCGACGCGATGAATTAAAAGGAGAAATAAATGAAAGACGAAAGTAAAAAAGGTCGTGGACATACTAGAAAAAAACACATAAATAAACGAGAAAAATTCAAACTGACAAGTTTAATGTATTCATCAAATTCTTATTTTTTTCAGTGTAAGAGGGGGAAGGTGGCCAAGGCCAACAAATCCACTACAATAAAAAAAAACATACACAATTTGCAAGTCCCCTTTAAAGGTTGAATAGAATTAGTAAAAAAAAATCGGAATAAATGTCTTGAAAACTCCCTTTGCCTTGTGTCTAGCTGGTGTGTGTGTGTGTGTGTGTGTGTGTGTGTGTGTGTGTCTGACGGCTCCTTGAATCTCGTGTTGTGATGGCAAGGATGCAATTTGTGTTCCCTTAATAGTGTTGGCGATGTAACAAAATCCCCCCCTCCCCCTTGTGATAAGATTTTAATCACTGCGTATAATGACAACAATAATGAGAACACATGATGCTTGATCCAATGGAATGCTGAGAGACTGCCACCTTCATTATCATCACCACCACCACCATCACCATTACTGTTACCGCCACCATCATCACCATCATCACTACCACCACCAGATAATCATTAATTTCCACTGGCTCATCCTTATCCAGTCATTTGTCAGCCTTCTGTTTAACCCCTATTTTTTACCACGAGTTTTGAGTGTGATTAGACGATTTTACCAACATTAGGAAGGGTCTATGGAGGTCAGAAAATTAATAACCAGGGTCTATATTAGCAAAGATTCTTAAGTATGTAGCGAATTTCTAATCTTAAAATCCATCTCAACTTCCCGAAATTAGTGTTATATGTACTCTAGCCATTACCTCATCAACAGTTTCAAATTTACTGCTGATGAAATAATGTTTAAAGTTCACCACTTTCCGGAGGTTAAGATGGATTTTAAGACTAGAAATTCGTCTAAGAAAAATACATAGTTCAGAATTTTTGGCTCAGAATATCTACTGCTCTAATCCTCACATGAGTTTCTGAACCTGTTTAAAATCGACAAATAATGAGCAGAATAACTATGAAAATGCGTCCGAGACCTGCAGTGTTTAAGCGTCTCCTCTTGTTTCCCACTGTGCCGTGGTGCCTTGTGTCATTATTCTAAGATAAACATCCTGTCACTTTACCTATCCATATCCATCTCATTCACGTCATTTTTTATCCTTTTAATTAGAGAGTGAAGATGAAGGATCAAAGAAAGACGGATATAGAACACGATAGAGGGAAAAGAGTAATGTGAGACGAAAAAATTGTAGTTATAATGTGTGAGTATAGTTATTGACATATATATATATATTCACAGGGAAGGGGAGGGTAGAATCATGACAGTGCTATATAATATTACGGTGAGCTACAAATAAAGTACGTAAATCCAGGCACAACGCACAAAGCCACGAGCCAGCCTGTATTTCCACAAACAACCACGGGATCAAGCACAGCGCAGCATTAACACCTGGTTATCACGTTCATATACGCTGTTAATTCACCACCAGAGTTAATGATGGCTCGGTTATGACACTCTCAATTGAAGCGTCATATCAAAACACTGGATTCTTTTATCACTGACTTCATTTGAGCTGACGTCCTCATTTGTTTAATCAAAGGTTTATTACCACAGCAATGCCTCAGTGTCTTGCCAGCCTCATCTCCCCTCCTCCGACTTATTCCAAATGTTTTATCACCAAACGAGGTGTACATATTAGATGAGAACACTTTGAGGCTGCGCGTTCCTTGCGAGGATAAAGTGGTGATAATACTGAAGGAAGGATTCTAACACAGAAGATTAATCAAGATACACATGTCAATTACTATACAGCTCACGAGGTGCCACATTATACTACATTATTCTATATTATACACAAGTCATTCCCGGTTAATCCCTAAATTTGATCTCATCTCATAATCACGCCACGTTATGGTGTGGGATAGTTTCGACACTAGATGAAAAGCTTTCCCAACTCCCCTCTCAAGTTCTGCCAAGTCTCCTTTAAATGGATGGCACGCACGCTGGTCTTCTTCATCTATTAATTTTCATTTACAAGCTGAGTATCCTTGGTCTGTCCTACATACATGGTATTCATGTAACATTTCCTCACCTATTTCTGACAAGCTTCAATGAATAAAGCCATTCTGTGTCAAGGGTGTCGACTGAACTACTAACACACAGGCACAACCTCACCGGCCTCTTATCAGGCGTGAAACTCTGTACGTGAGAAGTTTTAGTAATGAATATTTTTGTGTGGATTGATGAGTTGGTGTGTCATACAAAAAAGTGGAATGTTTAAGACTAGTTTGACTCAAGAAAAATCAGTTGGAGAAAAATCTCAAGCAACACATTCATTTGACCTTTACCAAAGATGTCAAGGTAATATATCGTGATATTTTGTAATTGACTGAAAATACAGAGTAAATGTTTTATTAAATATGAACAGCAAGACGAAGACGACGACTTAACTTGAAAAGATAGAATACGCGGCTAATGAACAAATACATTAGTAAAAGCTGAATATGAAAACGAAGGTGATTAACATGTAGGACAGAAAAATAAATGGCAAAAGCAGAAGAAAAGAAATTAAGGCAATGCAACAAACTCTGATAACAGCTCCGGTAAAAACTAATACGACATGTCGCCTCCATGACTCTTATGTTGTTGAGAACCACCAATAAATGGATCCCTCAAACAACCATTCACTTCGTTAAACACAGGCATCAGAACAGCCAGGACACTGCAGGGAGCCGTTCACCCTCAGCCTCCTGTAGAGCAATGCGGAGAACACCAAAGAGAAAGCACGTCAAGGATGTGTGTAATGCAGTCATACCAGTCGGACTGTTGTAGTCTTTGAATGTTATATTTTAAGTCTATTTATTATATATATTAACATATTCATTCTGTTCACCTTTCTGATGGAAAACTGAACTAGTATTCTCACTTCATTCTTTTCCTTGTTAAATTCTGAAACTCTGTCTTTTCTTCACCTTTCAGTGACTTGTAGAGTTAAAAAAAAAAAAAGCATCGTGTTTCCTCCAAAATTAAATTTGTCCAACACAATTAGATCCTTTCCGCTGAACAAGATTTTTTTTATTAGGACGAGGAGAGATAAACAAGTCATTCTTTATCTATGTATCCATCTATCCATTTATTTATCCATCTATCTCTCTATTTATCTTTCTGGCTATCCATCTATCTGTCTTTTTATCTATTTTTCTATAAATTTATATTATTGTTATTTATTCATTATTTTCATCATTCAGTAAGCTTTCTGTCGGTTCCTTCCGACACATAAATGCTTATATGTGTCATTGTTTAATATTCCATGCTGATGAAAACAACAACACATTATTTTAACTTTATCTGTAAAACAATATCAAAGTTAACACTTATTCACATCCGACAGTTGCTCCTCAACCATTTCTTCCCGCCTCCCCATCACTATCAATACTACTACTACCACAAACACTATCTCTGACTTTAGTTGAAAGCCATTGGAAATAAAATAATTTGATTGTACAATATTCGTGGAGGATGGATCAGTGTGGGAAGAGCACAGTGGACACACGCCATGTATCTCAGTTAAAACACAGCTTGCTTACACACCTTGCCAAATAATATGAAAGACTGAACTTTTTTTTCTCCCTTTCTCATTAAAATCACAACTACAATGACTTCCACTACAGCCAATTGAAAGTTCGAGAATAACTTTTGAGTGCTGCTTCTGTAATCTTCCTTGCTACTTCAAGAATGTAAACTTACTCGTCTTCATTGCATTCCTTCACTGCACGTCTAGTCTGTGTGTTGGCGGGAGTCTTGAGAAGAGTCCCTGTACAGCAATTGATAACACTGCCAATGCTTACTATTACAGCGTTACTATACTTGCTGATGTCTAGTAAGGCAATGGTCGAGGTGACAGCTTTAGGCCATGACTGCTCTTTGGTGCATCTTTCCTAAATTACTAATCATTCTGAAGCATCTTTACTTGTTCTATAGCCATCTCTGGGCTTTAAACTGTGAAGAAATTGAAAAATCTCTTCTTTTTACCTTATTCTCCCATGCAAATGCCTAAAAAGATCTCATGTATTATTTTTGGAGCAGGGAATGGTTTCGTATCGCGGTGAAAGGGTTAACATTTCAAAGTCTGCTGAGTTGAAGTAAATGTCGTGCACTTGCTTGGGTGAGGTGGACAATGACGTCTGGAGAAGCTTCATGAACCCTGTCAGTGTAGCTCATAGTTCACAATAACAGTGGAAAGTTCCCGAAAGACTCACCCAATACGATTACGGGACGCTGGTAATAATACTTATGCTCAAACACAAAGGAAACATTCCGCTCCTCAGCAGTCTGTGTTCTTTGTCTTCCTTGGTGACCACTGGCCATGACTGATATTTTTTCACTGTGTGTGTGTGTGTGAGAGAGAGAGAGAGAGAGAGAGAGAGAGAGAGAGAGAGAGAGAGAGAGAGAGAGAGAGAGAGAGAGAGAGAGAGAGAGAGAGAGAGAGAGAGAGAGAGAGAGATGAGGTTACAGGTGAAATGAAATAGTGGCGGCAAAATGTTCTCAGTTGTACAATATATACACATGAAAACAACTCCACGACAAAGGTCAGAGAAAATGTATTATCAGTGTGTCCGCAGATTTACACCATTACACATTTGTATTAGAATGTTGTGTGTAGTGCAAATCAGCGGTTGATGCGTTGGGGTTGGTTGAAGCCAGATGGATTACGAGGCTTAGCGCGGCCACCAGCTGGACAGTAGAAGCATCAGGTTCGATCAGCGGACTTGTGAACACACTGAGCTTGTGGACAGCCGGGACAATTGCAGGGAAATAAACGTTTGAAGGAATATTTTTATAATTCCAAAAATCTCTCCATTAAAAGGCATCTCTCGCGGTAGAAGCAGTTTGTGTCGCAATTTAATATTGTTACTTTGTGTTGCTTTCACAACCGCCATAAGAAGGTGGAGGGATTCCACGGTGGAGTAATATTACAAACTGCGCTTCACAAATATCTCCAACGCAAATGATTCCATGAAAAGCATCCCATCCTCGCACCTCCCGCTGAGTCCCTTGCACCTTGAGGGGGCAAAGCGAGGGTAAAGCAGTAGCAGCAGCAGCAGTAGCGGAGGATAGTGTTACGCCAGACCAGTCCAACCTTCACCTGAGCCTACACACCGTTCAGCCTTCAAAAGACGTTACTTTCCTTGCTAAGAACTGTTAGTACTTTGACCGAGAACCTATGTTACATTTTTATCTAATAAGTGACACTCCGCGGCGAAGATGTGGTTCATCAGAAGAATTATGAGGATCCCGTGGGTGGAAAGAAGAACAAATCAGGAAGTGTTGCAGATGGCTGGCACGACGAGGGAGCTGATGACCACAGTGAAAAGAAGACAACTTCGGCATCTGGAGTATGTATTAAGGGGAGATGGCCTTGAGAGAGACTGTCTCTTGGAGATGATTGAGGGGAAGAGAGCGAGAGGCAGACAGAGGATGAAGTACATGGATGGAATCAAAGAGATGGTGGGAAAAGATTAGATGGAGGAAGTCGTGAAGTTGGACAGGAATAGAAGGGTGTGGCACTCCATTGTCGCCAACGTCACCTGACATGGCACTGCGAGGTGGAGGTGGGAAGTGACACTATATTGGCGGGAACAAAGGCTACTTTTGGCTGTGAACTTAGTCACTTTATATTCTTGACATAATTTGCTGCATGCCTAAGATGTCACGTAATGTTTGTCGAAGAAATGAAGCCACTAATTTCAAAACAAAATGACACTTTTATGTTGCCGATACCTTCTGCTGACATATTGATTACATACTTTTATTTCAGAGCAATGAATACTACACATTAATGGCCTACCTGAAGAATCCAGCAGCGCGTGGACAGTATTAACATCTGCCACTCATGGACGAGTCTCGGATCTGTAACGGAGAAAAAGAATACGTTGATTTTTACTTCTCTTTTTCTTTTTCTTTTCTAATGAGAGGGTTCCTGTATAAAACCCATTGAAAACGACATTCTCAAAAAGTTTAATGGTGTCAAAAAGAATAACAAAAAGTATGTTTGATAGAGTGTGCGAGGTGAAGTTCTTTTAAAACATGTTACTGCCACAAATTCCTATCTAATGTTTTGCTTCTCAGTAATGTTGGGATTACTTTATGATATTCTCAAATCGAGTCAAATTTCAATTTTTCTTTTGTTTCTTGTCTTCCCTCTTATTTTCTTAAGTAAGGAAAGCAATGTGCAGCTACAAACTGGTATTTCATTTCATTTGCAATAGATTTCGGTCATTACAGAAAAAAACAGACCCACATCTTAAGAAATAGACGTTTTGTTTATTTCTTACTGCTTTCTTCTGCTACTACTACCACTACTACTACTACTACTACTACTACTACTACTACTACTACTACTACTACTACTACTACTACTACTACTACTACAACAATCATAATAATAAAGAATAATAATAATAATAATAATAATAATAATAATAATAATAATAATAATAATAATAAT
>CM035187.1:11982954-11993818 GCA_020233015.1 Callinectes sapidus | reverse complement strand
AGAGAGAGAGAGAGAGAGAGAGAGAGAGAGAGAGAGAGAGAGAGAGAGAGAGAGAGAGAGAGAGAGAGAGAGAGAGAGAGAGAGAGAGAGAGAGAGAGAGAGAGAGAGAGCGCGAGAGAGAGAGAGAGAGAGAGAGAGGGAGAGAGAGAGAGAGAGAGAGAGAGAGAGAGAGAGAGAGAGAGAGAGAGAGAGAGAATGTCTTTAGACGAATAAATTAACGAGGGATAATAGATTTGTTCCTCTTATGATCACAAAACTAGTTCTTTCGAAACACGAAGTGGCCCACGTTGTTGTGCAAATAGTTGTGGTCAGGCTGCTACAGAAGTGGTAGCGGCGGGTGGTTGTTAGGAGAAGGAGGAAGAAGAGGAGGAAGAGGAGGAGGAGGAGGAGGAGAGAGGAGGAGAGAGGAGAAGGAAGATGAAGGGGGCGACAGGACAGGACTATTGTGTGATAATAATGAAGGTGGTGATGTCAATGTTGCTAGGTGGTAGTTTCTAGGCAGGACAGTAGTAGTAGTAGTAGTAGTAGTAGTAGTAGTAGTAGTAGTAGTAGTAGTAGTAACAGCACCAGCAACAGCATCAGTAGTAGTGTAGGTGTAACTTGTAATTATAAACAATTGATTGGCAAGGGAAACAATTGTGAGCTGGAAAAGAACGACAATTGGTGATGTTAATGAGAAGTACAATTACACCCAATGTAATAAAAAAAGAAGCAAATGGAATCGAGATAGAGAAATTCAAGAGGACATTGTTGCAGGAATTCTTGCATTATGATGTGATGAAATTTGCAGTTACTTGTGTGTGTGTGTGTGTGTGTGTGTGTGTGTGTGTGTGTGTGTGTGTGTGTGTGTGTGTATTTGGTGATGATGGTTGTGGTGCCGTCATCATAAAGAGGTAGTGCTGATGTTGGCAGCTGAGCGGTAGTGATGAGGAAAAGACGATGGTGGTGGTGGTAGTAGTAGTAGTAGTGGTAGTGGTGGTGGCGGTGTTGGTGGTGCGTGGTTTTTGGCATTGATTTTATTGTTGGTATTGTGAGGTAAGGAGGAGGTGGGGGCGGTGGTGGTGGAGTGAGGGAGTGGTGGGCGGGAGGGAGGGGGAAAACGGGAAAAAAGAGAGGGAGAGAGGAGAGTGACTGAGGGTTCGTTCTCTATTGTTCGATGGTCTTTGCTTGCTACTCTCCTCTCCCATGGCATGCCCCTGTGTGTGTGTGTGTGTGTGTGTGTGTGTGTGTGTGTGTGTGTGTGTGTGTGTGTGTGTGTGTGTGTGTTATAGATTTTAGAGTGACATTTCTCAAACTAATAGGATGCAGACCTTTGACCTCAACTCTCTCTCTCTCTCTCTCTCTCTCTCTCTCTCTCTCTCTCTCTCTCTCTCTCTCTCTCTCTCTCTCTCTCTCTCTCTCTCTCTCTCTCCTGCTAAAACCTCAGCATCCCTTCATCACTTTTAAACATGTGTTTATAATCCACAAACTATTGTCTTCACTGCCATATTTCCCTCCCTTCCTCCCTCTCTCGCTTCATCTTACCCTGCCTGCATCTCCGCCCCACCCCCACCCCAGCCCCCCACTGCATCACTATCTCTGCCTTGCCTCCCACACTTCACTCATCACCGCTGCTTTCCCTTCCCACATGGTCACGGAATTCTCACTATCTCCACTCACTTCATGCTATCTTGCTTATCTCGAGACTTGGTGAGTCTGAAGTGAAAAGCCAAAAAAATAGCGGTTCATATCTTATTGTAATCATCTTGATTGATATTCTCGATTGTGCTATCTAACCCGGACGTGCAAGCAGTGTTGTTTCCTTGAAGTCTTTGCTGGAGGTCAGGTCATGTGGTGGTGTGACTTTCAATGTTTCACCACAACGAATGGCGGTGATTGTTAATTTTTCATACTTAACTCCAACAAAGATCGTTTGGTTGTGGTAGTGCTGGTGATGGTTGTGGTGCCTTAGTGGGAGGATGAGGGGCAGACGGCTGCTTCATGGTGGTAGTGGTGTGTGCTTGGTTGGAGGGTGGGTGATGGAGCAGACGGCTGTGTGGTGTGGCTGGTGTCCGTCGCCCCCCCATCCCCCCCCGTTGAGAGGCAGCTGCCACCACCTTTCCACTGTGCTCGTAATAATTGTCCTGCCTTCGAGTGGCGTTTTAGATTATTTCAGGCTTGTCTCTTCATGTTAGTAGATGAGTGAAGTGTAGCGTTCCCTTGTGAGTGATTCGTGGAAATTTTTGGTAGTTTTACTTTATATATAGTGTTTGTTGCCTCTTTATTCTTATAACACAGTGATGTAGTTTCTTATATTTCAATAAGTTGCACTAAGCAATTTGTAAAACATGTCTTTAAACATGTTGGTATGAATAATTTCGAAAAGAATTTTTATGGTATTTGTAGGAACATCTTTCTTACCATGATATAAAACAAATGCAGTGAGTGAGTAAATACCATTTAGCGTCAAAGTAGCATGTTAATCTCGATATAATGTAGGATGTACGTAGTGTAGTATTTTTTAATTCCTTATATCTTTCATTCCCAGAGGAGTAAATACTATCAAACATGTTATTGAATGCTACTACAGAAAAAAAAAAAATCTTCAAAAAATATCCACATTAGTCATTTTCCCATATTATTATTATGAACCAAACACTATCACTTTCCCAAATTCTTGTGACACTACAGATTGAAATGTTGAGGAATGTAAAAGAAATTATAACAAATAAATAAAAATCCATAAATTTGTCAATAGGTAGCAGGCCATTTAATGCGTGAGTGATGGGAACCAGATGACAGCTTCCTTGACAAAATCCTAATTTCGTCAGTCGAGATCACATTTAGGTTTCTCCATCTGTGACTATGATGTGGATTGTTAGTACGCCTTAACAAACTCTTTTCTGATCTTCTGGCCTAATGCTGACCTTTTTAGAAACTGACAATTAGTAAAAGAACACATGTTGCTTAATACATAATGATCTGTTTTGACTGTCATTCCTTTGTCATGCAGCACATACTGTATTATGCAACTGTACAGCCTCTAAGCGTTAATATTTTCCTCTGTCGCAATTTCTCATCTTTCATCTTTCCTTTTGTTTACCACAGTGGCAAGATGTCACCTCTTCTTTGCTTTCATTCTTCCACATCTCGCCCACGTCTTGGAATATCGCAAGATACCTTGTGGAAATGAAGAAAGCTTTTGTATGTCTAGACAAAAGCTGCTCAGGTATAATGATTATATTGTTACTAGGTAGGATCGAACTCATGGTTCATACTACGTCATTCTCTCTCTCTCTCTCTCTCTCTCTCTCTCTCTCTCTCTCTCTCTCTCTCTCTCTCTCTCTCTCTCTCTCTCTCTCTCTCTCTCTCTCAATGGTTAGTAAAGAGGTATTGGGGACGTAGTTTATTTACTCCTTTGATAAACTGGTTCTTTGTTGTGGCGCTGTGGTACTCGTAACAACTTCATAATACATCTTAATATTACGATATCTTGGTAATACCCAAGATAAGAACATTAAGAGTGCTGTATTTATAACAGAAAGGGCTTTTTATAAAAGATTAGCTAATCCCTGTGGCGCGGGTAATAGTACGAGTAGAGGGAAGGAGGGAGGAATGGAGGGGGGAAGGAAACGAAAGAGGGGGTAGCCTGATGCTCGCGAAGCTTGTCGAGGAAGTCTTGCAAGATACTTTTGAGATTGCCTTTAGATAAATAAATAGAGGATTCCTTCCTTCCCCAAGCATTTTAAGAATAGAAAAAAATGTTTGTTGAAATTGAGGATAAATTGCACATCTGCTTGTGTGCTTCGTAGTGGTAGTGGCAGTCACAGCAGCAGGTGTTGTCCGACGGTTTATGTTGAATCTTCAGTGAAGCCGCTGCTCATGTTACCTTGAGAGAAGATATCCAACAAAACAGAATACAGTGACAACACCTCATTTGAGCGTCTTCTCCATGTGCCTCGTAGAAAATTGTTAGTTTGAATATAAACACCAATATAATGCTTCCTAACGTCCCGGATGGAATGGAATAGAGTTGCCAGTTCTCATTACGTAGTTTCCTCCACTTAAGATTAAGTATTTTCCTAGCTTTCCTGCATTTTTTTTTTTTTTTTTTTTTTTTATGCTTTTCATACTCATAGTTTGGAAGCACAGGAGTGCACACCGGGCGGCACCATGGGAGTTTGAAGCTGGTGATCTTTGTGAACTGCTGTGAGGGAGGTGCAAAGTTCTCTTGACAGGAAATAGCTGACGAGTTGTAATCACCGCTCAACGTTCTCTTTGAACTCCATGCTCTCGTATCAGACTTACAACAATTAGTGCCATTAAAAACTCCCAGTAAAAAACAGACAAAATAGTGAGGGCTGTATTAGTATTGGGTGGTATAGTAATAGTTTAATAAAATAAGAGGGATGGTGTGGTAAGACCGAAGCCGGGCGGGAAGAGCGAGGCCGGTCCAGCGGCAGCCGGCAGTCCTCAGTTATCAACGAGCTGTGTCCGTGGGAGGATACGTGCCGTGTGTCTGGTCTGTGCTCAATTAATTTACCGAGTAGTGTGGATGAAGTAAGTGTGAACACCCAGTCGGGATATAAGGAAGCCCTAAGTAATTCATACCATCGGATCCTACGTGGAATACTTGAACGGTGAGTTTGTGTGAAATGAGTGGTGGCGGTGGTGGTGTGGGGCCGGCGGCGGGAGGGAGGTGGTAGGCGCGTCCTCAGTGCTGCTGGGGATCCTGGCCACGTGAGTAGTTAACGCAGAACGCATCTACGGTCACGCAGCGTTGTATTTGAATTTTGAATCGTTCGTGAGAATGGTAGGCTCTGGAAAACATGAATATGGAAGGTTGAAACGTCAAAATCGTGAACGCGTGGCGCCGGCTGTGGTGGGGCTGGGTGGCTGGCTGGCGGCTTTTGTCTGGGTGGTGTTGAAGTGAGGCGGTGCAGGCAGGCAGCGTGGTGGGACTTGAGGAGCCATTAGAGGGATCACCACGCCACGCTTCAGTTGTGTAGGTTTGGAGTCACGTTTGGAAGGCATTGTGTTGTGTTAGGTATGCTGGTATTCGTGATGTAGGTAACGGTGTAAATACCGTTTTTACTAAGCCTAAAACTTGGACGGGCCTAATTCCGCTTGATCTCGTGAATACCTCTCACCTTAAGGTCTGGGGTGTTACGGGCAGGTTAAAACATTTTTGGATTTAAGATCCCTTGGAGACTTCTTGAATAGACTCCTCTTTCCCCAGCCAGCCATCCATTAAGATTCTTTACCTGGCGCTGTTTCAGGTGTCCTGGCGTGTACCGAGGAGGCCCTTGAGCCTCCAGTAGGTGCCTGCAGCTTTACAATTACTGCTTCCCTTATATGAATGTCTTTTGATTAACTACCCATTTAGTCTTTCTGTACTGAGGCTTCAAACTATTTTTCATGTATTTTTTTTTTTGTCTTGGAATCTAGGAAATTGGGGCGGTTGTCATGAGTCCCGTGTTCCCTGCTGATCGTAGTTGGGTTGTGTTGGCAGTTAATTAAATTTTGTGACGAGGGTGTCTGATAACGCACATGAACATTTCTATGAGAGAGAGACAGAGAGACAGAGAGAGAGAGAGAGAGAGAGAGAGAGAGAGAGAGAGAGAGAGAGAGAGAGAGAGAGAGAGAAAGATGAGTGCAGTATAAGGTTGATTTTAAATATAAATTCACTACCATTATTATGCAACCATGTTCTTTACGTATCATGCAGAGATATTATAACACAGGCTGCATCAAAACGTGAACACACAAGAATGGTGTTTCATTGTGACTTGTGCATAAGACATGACAACATGCTACGAACATAACTCCACAGTGCCCTTCACCGCTTCCGTTGAGACACACAGTATCTACTCCGACGATAAGATGTCACACAAAAGGCGACGTGAGGACGCCAGAGGTTATGATGGAGCAGTGCTTCGTTGTAATGCTATTGGTAGTTAGGATTCGATGGTTTTTTCTTGCTTTCCATCGCATTTCTAACTATTGACGAAGTTTCCTTCGTTTAATTACCAACTAGTATAATCGTATATATGTTTTCTTTGTTTCATTTTTAGTATTATTTCAGAGAGTGGGTGCAGTTATGATGTAATGTTTTGTAGGAATTTGGTTGATAATTATTCATGCAAATTTAATTAAAACCATACACATTCATGCATGTTTCATTTCATCTCCTGACACACACACACACACACACACACACACACACACACACACACACACACACACACACACACACACACACACACACACACACAGACACACTCTCTCTCTCTCTCTCTCTCTCTCTCTCTCTCTCTCTCTCTCTCTCTCTCTCTCTCTCTCTCTCTCTCTCTCTCTCTCTCCTTCCTTAAAAGTGTGTGTCCCTATTTGAAATGAAAACTGCATGAGTGTTGCGTTTGCGTGTTAGGGTGAGCAGTGTATTGGTGATGCGTTTTTGTTCTCATGACTAATCTGACGGGGGGGTTTGCGGACACTGAAGTTGGGCAGACACTCGCCGCCTCCTTGCATTGATAAGTAGACTTAGGAGGTCATGTGTCTAGTTCTAGCCAGTCACATGCACCTACAGCTGGAAGTGCTAGTGGTCTCTAATACTAGTACTTGTAGTATGATGAATCATAAAAGCTTTGTTCGTGTCTCTCTCTCTCTCTCTCTCTCTCTCTCTCTCTCTCTCTCTCTCTCTCTCTCTCTCTCTCTCTCTCTCTCTCTCTCTCCTCCACCACCACCACCACCACCACCGCCACCAATCCTGCTGCTTCTATTGTAGCACGGCCACTACCCATATCATCTTTGCTACCTTAGATCCTACTGTTTTTAATTGAGGGTTTAGTATCTTCAGAATACCGCTGATCTTCCTTCATACCTGTACAACCATCATTACTACTACTACTACTACTACTACTACTACTACTACTACTACTACTACTACTACTACTACTACTACTACCACCACCACCACCGCTAGTACTTCACGAACCAAAGTATCATAGCCACGAAAAACATATTAATAACCATATAATCATTACCGCCATGAAGTTTGTGCTTGGGAGAGAGACCTTGGGGGTGCAGTGTGGTGGCGGGCTATGGGTGTGGTGGGGCTAGACGAGGCGGGAGAGAGAAGGCCTGCAGCAATGGCGGGAAGACAAAGGCGACACTATCAGCTGGTTGAGCGGGTGACCTTGAGTATTGCAGTGTAGAACCACCCCGTTACACCCCCCTTTCTTTCTCTTACTCATACTGCAACAAAATCTATGTACATTGTGGTGCCGTTTTTCTACTTTCAAATCTTTCTTGAGGATATATTGCTTTCTCCTAATCCACTACTCAATTACTACGTCCATTACTTTTATTTTTTTATTTCCATGGTAGTTTTATCACTTGTAACTATTATCAGTTACTCAGCCAATCTTATATTTCGTCGTATCGTTATCCTCCTCCAAATCAAGAGTGAGACATGAGAACATATGATGGCTTCCAAGAAAAAAATAATCACCTGAATGACGAATGTTATGAATACGTGAGTGGAGAACGTGGCATTTCCCCACCAGGCCTCCTTTCCCCTCACGCCTTAGTCAATGAGTCATGAGTGTCAGGAGCGGCCCCAGGGCTAACTCGTGACGCCTCCGTGCATAATGTGTGGCAGTGTGATAGTGAAGGAGTCCGGTTATCAGCAAACGGAAGGATAATGAGAGAGGAAGAGTTTATGCATCCAACGTTAAATTGGTTGGATCTGAATGAGATCATGGAGGAAATTTAACGGAGTTAACCTGCATTTACTCTCTCTATATGTATATCACACCCCTTTCCTCTTTCCTCCGTTTCCATTCACCATTCCTCCATCCTTTCCTTTCATTCATAACCTACAGGAGTTATAAGCGGTTAAAATGTTGAATGGATTGGGAGATTACCTTCATAATTACCGTGTTTTAACAATGAACACTGGGCAGGGATTGGGAGGGTAAGCACTGACTGGTCTGCGTAACTGTTTGCTGACATAACGACCATTTTGTATGTAAAGGACCACCATTCCTAATATTTAGAGATCCCATGATTTCTAGTATCCAGAGGACGAAGAACAGTGGAGATTGTGGTAGCCAGCGAGATTCATATAAGTTTCCTTAAAAATAAAGTTTTTGAAAGTTCGTATACACATGACTCAGGATTTTACGAAAGCGATATTGGGGAAGAGTTTAAATGAAGTTGCCGAAATCTTGGTGAATTTGATGAATGAGGAAGGGGGAGCGGCATCCGGGTTATCTCAAGTGGAGGGTGAGGTCATCGGGGGCCTGAGGGGAAGAGGATGCTAGGCGCCTCTCAGCTACTATGCAGCAGGCAATGCCCTTACCCAGCAGGACGCCACTTACTCTGCCTTTGCAAAATTTGTCCCGCTAGTTGCAAGGCCAAATCTACAAGCGAATGGCCAGACAGTGTAATTGAGTCTGGCAGTGGGTTAGGATACCACAGGTGGCTCAGGGAAGTAAGAGATGATTCACAGCTGGTCTCAAGTGCTCGGAGTTGAGAGACTAGGAAGGGAGGGGGAGTGGGGAAAGGAGGGAAGGCTGCGTCCAGGAAGAGGAGGGGGTGAAGGATGAGGGCGGTAGTTGGGGAGTGGCCAGGAGGGAAGGAAGACCGGAAAATCGAGGAGGAAGTCGAGGACATTAGACCCGAGACAGTGCGACGTGGGAGCTTCATTCACTATTAAACTGAAAGAAATTGGTGAAAAATAGAGCTGGAGCTGGAGAATAAAAGTAGTGGCATCATGATTATTGGGGACATTTGCGGGACTTCTCACTGTGCACTAAAAATAATTGCGTTCTTATTAAGTGTGCGTGTTTGTTGGGGTGGGGGAGAAAAAGCCGTAGTTTCTACTACAATTCTCTCTCTCTCTCTCTCTCTCTCTCTCTCTCTCTCTCTCTCTCTCTCTCTCTCTCTCACACACACACACACCATGCTTCCTGTGGAGGTAAGTGGTTGGCAGAGTTGGGGCAACATTTGTGCCACACGTGGGGTCCTAGACGTCAGACAGACACGGGAGTAGTGTTGGTCGCTGTGTCTGAGCGTCGCGGAGCGGGAGGAAGGGAGCGTGGTCTCCAGGCGTAGAGGAGGAAGGGGTGATGAATGGCCTATGTAGAGGCGCGGGGCTACCCTGGCGTGGTGGCGGTGGTTGAAAAGGCGCAACTTGTGACGTAATACGGCGTGTCAGTGTTGCCAGACATACGACTTTGTTTTTTGGTGAGATGTCTTTCTGCCTTTGCGGAGCTGGAGTGCTCGTGTACTGGACGGCGTAGACGTGGTCAGGGTTGTGGTAGTGAAAGAGGGGAAAGGGAGAGGAGGGTGTGGTACAGGACATTACGCTGTGTGTAGACCGTGTGGCCTTAGCGAGAGGAAGTGGAGGGGATATGGTTTGTGTGTGTGTGTGTGTGTGAAATGAGCGTTATACTAAGGATGAATAATACTAAAGATGAGGTTTCCTGTGTGTGTGTGTGTGTCGGTTGAAAAGGGCGTTATACTAAGGATGAATAATACTGAAGATGAAGTTTCCTGTGTGTGTGTGTGTGTGTGTGTGTGTGTGTGTGAAATCAGGCCGGTCCATCAGGTTCCACATTCACTTGAGGCCCAAGGTAACAAGCGTAGTGGGTAAGTGGGCGGGCAGAGGGGCGGGCAGGAAGGAGGTCATGGACGTAGTGAATGGGATGGGAGTGATCATGGGCGTGGGGCAAGGGACGAGCGCTGTCATTGAGGACGGAGACTGACTGGTGGATAGTGGAGCAGAGCGGGCTGGTGAGAGGGGAGGGTAGGACGGGCGGCTGGCGTCTTGATGATAGCGCCCTCACTCTAGATAAACAACCTGACCGGAAACTTTAATAATCTTAACTCGGCCCGACGGTTTGAGAGACTACACCATCATCACCACCAGTGCCCTCTCCTGCATTAATTAAGAGTGTCAGTTTTCAAGCCAAGCGGTGTATCTGAATCGAGTCAGGATATGCAGTAATGAAGCCAAAGAGAGACAAAGGACAGGATGTAGTTTGACTTCGGCGTCAGCTTGCTTGTAAATCCTTAGAAATAAAGAGTTTTCCAAGTACTGGGTTGTAATCTACGTGTAACTCCTCGGGCAGCCAAGTGATAACTGCAATTACTTGACCAAGGCATTCATCAATATTGTTCGAGACCAGATACGAAGGTTTCCATTGTTCATCGAGCACTTAGTTATTTTTTTTGCTGATTATTATTATTTTTTTTTTTCTAGAGGTCGTCGTCACCACCACTACCAATGTTGCCGAGCCAGAAAAGCAACGCAGGCAATACTTACTGATTAGATAACCAGTAGATATTATAATCATGTAATCAACCGAGTGCCTTTGTGTCAGTGTTCTATCCTGAGGGACAGTGAAGGAAACTCTGGGACCTTTACTGTCTGTACTCTACTTGAGGATGGGGTACGTGCTCACACACACACACACACACACACACACACACACACACACACACACACACACAGACGGGAACAGGATAGTGTGGATTTCCCGTGATGTCATCTGGTATTTGACATTATCGCTTGTACATGCGTGGCCTTTCTTTTATCTATTCATATTTTCTTTTTCTGTGCGCTCTTTTTCTGGTGATTAGTGTGTTGAGTGGTGAGAGTGGCAGTGGCGGTGGTGGTGGTGATAGTGTAGGAGGAAAGTTGCGTAGAGGAACTACTTAGGGATGGGATACGTGCTCACACACACACACACACACACACATCCGAGAGAGAGAGAGAGAGAGAGAGAGAGAGAGAGAGAGAGAGAGAGAGAAAGAAAGAACAGGAACAATATACAATGACACCAGGAAGGAAGAAAGAGAAAGAGAGAGATGGAGAAGA
>CM035187.1:11923236-11939625 GCA_020233015.1 Callinectes sapidus | reverse complement strand
AGAGAGAGAGAGAGAGAGAGAGAGAGAGAGAGAGAGAGAGAGAGAGAGAACTAGAAGACTATAGTATCCGAGAAGTTGCAAGTGATAAAAAAAAGATTAAATAATTAAACTTAAAAAGTGCTTATGTGTGAAAGAAATAATTATGTACTTAATCAGCGGGAGGATGAGGCATGATAAACAATCCTTGCGGGTGCTGGCAGTAAGTGGCAGCGGCGAGAGACAGAGAGGCGGGATTGCATCGGTACCGCTCAGCAGTGAGACACAGCGGGTCACTGACACCAGGTGTGGAGCACTCGGCCCCCAAGTACTACGTAAGTGTACAGTTAGAGTCAGAAGTTTAATAGCATTTTGTTCTCTCCCCCTCTTTATTTGTCTTTCTCCTTCAATTTCAAGCACTCGACAATCTCTTATAAAACTAGTATATTGTCATCTGATCAGAGAAAAACGGGAAACGTCCAGTGTATGTTATGTGACTATGTACCTCAGTTTGGACTTGTGGTACAGTCCTCGTGATGTTTACACTTCAGTATAGGCCATAAACATGTGGCAACTGTTGGTAATTATAATACTAGTGTTGGGTGTTATTTGTGGAAGGAACCCCATAGAACACCATATCAATGTTATAATAATGTAAGCGTCTAGAAAATATTAGCTGGGCCTCTTCCCTTATTGGCGAGGCAGTGAGATAGTGTGTACGTGTATAGTTAAGTAAGGAAAACACACAAAGCCGGAAAGTATGGTCTGCATGAAGTGTATTTGTGATCAGCTGCAGATTGCGACAGGAAAGCATTGCTGTCCGTGTAAATTGAAACTTGTGTTAGTAGGAACATGGTAGTTAGTAAATAAGCAGCGCATGTAAGGAAGCAGTTAGTATATGACATAACATCTGACCAAAGTGCCAGGCTGCTATGTTGAAACACCTGTAATTGTTGTGGTAGGTATGGGTACTGCAGGGATGCTCATTTTGGAAAATAGATCCATTCACGCCCACCATTCTACAGTGGGTGATTTTTTTTTATTATTATTATGAACAAATGTGTTCTTCATAGGTTTTAGTCCCACTGCTCAGAGCATGCCTAGCCCCATTTTGCTCTATTGAAAATAGACTTTAAGTTTACCCTATGGAGATCCACTGGGGCAAATCCTCTGCCCCAGTTGGGAAGTTAGGTTAGTTAATCTCGGCTTCAGAGGAAGTGAAGGCATCTCCCCTCCCTCTGCCTGTTTAGGGGTGTTAAAAAGATTTGTGGTTAAATTAGTTTACTGTATTGTGTGATCCAGTAGGTTCTGGAGGTCAAGGGTGGGAATATTGATTGAAACTGCAAATATATCTACTCTGGTTTATTTATCACCACCTCATACCAAAATGAATTGTTTTTAACTACATTCCAATGAAATCTGAAGTTGTTGCTTAGCTGGATGATGAGAACTGTGGCCTCTGATCCTGCAGGAACTTTGGTCACCTAGATGTGTGTTCTCGGTGAAGTTCTGATTGATTGCAACATAGGCTCTTTGTAAGAAAAAAAAGTGTTGCTCAATCATGCTGATTGTTCTTTATCATTCTCTTGGTCATGTAACAGCCAGCAACTTCTCCCATAATAGATCTAACTACACATAATTTTCTTATTTATAATGGACCCAACTCGCCTAGACACACAAGAAATATATTTTTGGTTAGGTAAGAAAAACGTACCCAGAGAGATCATTGATAATGTTTGTTTTAGCCAATGAACAGATGCTCAGTGTTACACTGAACTCCTGATGTACTTTAAGACTTCAGTAGATCTTTTGATTTTGATATTAATGCAGTTTCAGACAATACATACCATGGCACAGTAAACTGCCTAACAGCATTTTGAACCCCATATTAGGGAGCATTTTGAACCCCATATTACCTGTTGCAAATTCATAATAATGCTAGGGAAATTCCCAAGATTTAGAGATTTCCCTAGATTTAGGGAAATTTCTGTAGATTTAGAGGATTTTCTCTAGATTTAGGGAAATTCCCTAGTTTTTAACTCCATATATCGCTCATATATGTCTCCCGCACCCAAAACCACCAATTACCCACATGTCCCCAAGCTACATTTAGGGAATTTCATTAGGTTTGGTCAGGTTAGGATAATTAGGGTGCATCCAGGGGGCCACAGCCCCCTGGCTAGAAGGGGGGGTTTAGGGGGGCTGAGCCCCCCTCCTTGTATGAGTGTCTGGCTCTGGCTACATTTAGGGAATTTCGTTAGGTTACATCAGGCCACGTTAGGATAATTAGAAGGGGGTGTCCAATGGGGTACAGCCCCCCCTGCTAGAATAGGTTTGTACTAGTGGAGAGGGGTTTGAATAAGTATCTATTTGTTTTTTTGCTTCATTTGGGGAATTTTCTTGATTTTTAGGGAAATTTCCCTTGATTTTTAACACCATATATCGCTCATATATGTCTCCCCCACCCAATCCCCCCCAACCTTGTTTGAGGGGATGGGAGGGTGTGGGTAGAGATATGAAGCATTGGCTGAAACTGCAAATGTACCCAGTTTTCTACCTGTCTATTTACCCAATCATGGCTCATAGAGAAATATCAGTCAGGTAAGAACATTGAGTATTCACGATTATAATAGGTGAACTTGAGCCACGTTTCTCTGTTCTTAGGCCCTCATTGGTATCAGAAATAGTGAAAAATTTATCTGAAGGCTAGATTAGTTTTTATCTATGAAAGACCTTTATTATGGTTTGGGGATAGAGCTCCTGATGAGAAGAACAGGATTTCACCTTAGATGTTGGCACCAAAATGATCATCAGGTCCATGCATCATTTTGTAATCTTTTTAATGTGTTACTGCACACCTTCCCTCAGTTTAGATAAATATATATTGTTTCTGACCTTCCTCTTCCATGAACTTATTAAACTTCCTTTTCTTGAAGATTAAGCTTCTTCAGAAATATATATGTACTGTATATAGATATGTTCTAATGATACAGTTAACAATAGGTGAGGACAAACTACAGCCCATCAAAGAAATTCATGTGGCCTGCTAAATGTTAGTAAATTTGAAAGAGAAAATTACTAAGAAATACCAAGTGATATTGAGCATGTTTTCTTCCCACACTCAAAGAAACTCAGTTTAAATTTTTATATTGAGTTACATTGTCTGTGATAAATGCATTTAATGTGAATCCTCTAAAATCCTTTTAAATTATTGATTAATAAGAATAATTGCATTTTTTTTTGTCTTATTTTGTCTATCTTTAGATATTAGTTATTTTAAGTTGATATACTATGTGTCCCTATAAAATTGTGAGATTAGTGTTTATGCAGTTTGAAGCTGTGTTCATAACATTACTATTGCTTTCTTCTCATCATAACCTATTAATATTTTTTTTCCTAGAGTTGCCTATTTGTGTATATTCTAGTTATTCATGAGAGAATTTTATTGTGATACGTACTAAAAAGTATTAAAAATTATCATAATAGATGATAATGTACATGTATAGAGGTGCATTTTTGTGATAATCTTAATGGCTGTATGGTGAGTGCATTGTTAGCTTATGTGTATTATATTACTTATAAAGGAAAAAGGAAGTTTATTTTCACAATGATCTGACAGGAAATGCTTGGAGTGCACCTTCTCAGAGGGAAAGTCCCATCCTCCAGGCTACCTAGTGTTGCCAATGCTGTCATAGATTAATTTATCAAGACATTATACTTGAATAATTATATTATTTGAATCTTTTATAGCAGTATTGGGAATGATTAGGAAAGGATCTTATTATAAGTTTAAGATGTATTGGAATAGAGGTTGTGTTCTGTTGTAAATCTATATTCTATTGTGTTTTTGGCATGACTTTCTTTCTGAGAGTGAAAGTGAAGGTTTCCTGTCCTCTGGCTGACCTGTAGGGAGGGCAGACACCTATACCTTTGAACCACAAGTTGCTGGCTGCACTTGTTACTGTAGACTGTTGCTTCTCTGTTAACATTGCTACTTCGTGATATCCCACACCTAACTATTTTGATATTGTGTGTTTTGTTTAATTTTCTAGTTTCCTGGCAAAACCACTTGTGAAATTTACTAGCTAGCTAAAACCTAATCTGAATCTGAACCTTTCTTTTTAGTACATATTTCATGTCTGTGATGTACATTTTACTGTAACAGGTGAAGATGCCAAGCTTCAAGAGCACCTCGGATCAAGCTGGATGGCCGCATGATGTTGGGATTCTTGCTTTGGAGGTGTATTTCCCTGCTCAGTATGTTGACCAACAGGAGCTGGAGGCTTTTGATGGAGTCTCAGCGGTATGTACACCAGTGTAATTTTTTATTATGTTTTGATTCATCCTTATCATCATACTTTAAGAGATTTACTTTTTTATATATTGTTTTATTATGTAGTAAAGTTTTCTTTTTTTCCCCCCATCATTATTATTGTTATTAATACTATTTTAGTCATTAGTAGTATTAGTAGTATGTACTAGTAGAATTGTTATATATATATATATATATATATATATATATATATATATATATATATATATATATATATATATAATTATTACTATTGTTATTATTATGATGATTATGAAAAGTCCAAATGAATATTAGATTTGGCAGTTGGCAGACTCACTGACTAGGATCAACAGAACATAGTTAGATATACCTTAGTTTCCAATGTTGATATTCATTACCGTTTGTGGATAGGAAAGAACGAACACACTACAAGAGAGAGAGAAAGAGAGAGAGAGAGAGAGAGAGAGAGAGAGAGAGAGAGAGAGAGAGAGAGAGAGATGCATGTCCTTACCTTGGTAATCAATTTAGGTTCATTAAGGGAACTGTTAGAGTATTTAGATTTATCTGTGTATGTATGTATGTGTGTTTGTGTGTGTATTTATTTCTTTATGTGTTTAAACTTAAAAGTCTGTTTTATCTTGATAGGGAAAATATACAATTGGTCTAGGACAGACAAAGATGGGATTTTGCTCTGACCGGGAAGACATCAACTCCCTGTGCCTCACTGTGCTCTCCCGCCTCATGGAAAGGACTGGTGTTGGTGAGTATGTACTGTTCACAGCTAACTGATTCTCTGACTCACTATCAGCATAAAGAAGCAGGAATAGTATGTGTTTTCAGAAGAGAATATATCAACTCTCGTAGTTAATGACAATATGTCATATTAACTTATTTGAATAACTCCTAGTAGGATGTAATGCATGGAAAATGAAACTACAAACACAAAAGTTTTAGATAATCTATAATTCATTTTGCTGTCAGTGATACCTTTTGAAATTGTATCCTAAACTTGGTGCAAACAATCATAAAATCCTTAAGAAAGATTCTTAACACTCAAGAAGTTATAGGTCGAAGAAATTCCTAAATGATTAATGCTTCATTTTTTTTGTGTGTGTGATGTTGTGTTGTCATGGGCACATTATATTTTATGCCTACAACAGTACAAAGTAAAAAATGCAAACATTTTGTATTTAAAGATCACTCCCAAGTAATTCTAACATCTAAGGAAGTTTGATGATGTCTACTTATACACTGTGCTGGAAGGTAGTCTGGAACAAAGGTACTGAATTGGTTCCCCTCATATCTCTCTCTCTCTCTCTCTCTCTCTCTCTCTCTCTCTCTCTCTCTGTGTGAATAAAGTTTTGGTATGGAGTATTACTGTCCAGGTCTTGTTTTCAGGTTATGAAAATATTGGTCGGCTTGAAGTTGGGACAGAGACAATAATTGACAAGTCAAAGAGTGTTAAAAGTTGCCTAATGCAGCTTTTTGAGGAGTCTGGTAACACTGATGTTGAAGGTATTGACACAACAAATGCTTGTTATGGTGGAACTGCTGCTCTTATCAATGCCATCAACTGGGTGGAGTCCAGCTCCTGGGATGGTAAGTATTGTGTTTATTTTAACACTGCCAAATATAACCCATTTCAAATACCTAATCTTCTTTGATGTTTCCTTGAATATCCTTGAGGGTGTGCCTGTGGTAGTACATATCTATTTGTTCCTATCCATACACTGTTGCTGCCCCCTGCCATCTTTCAGGCATTCAAACACTGTCTCCCTTCATTTTGATAAAGACACAATATGTCTGTATTGTAATGCTTGTTGAGATGTACCATAATTATATACTGTATTCATATTCTGATCATGCATATACAATATGTGTGTGTGTGTGTGTATGTGTTTGTGTGGATGTGGATGTGGATGTGAAAGAGTTCTGCATCTCATTATGATATAATCTTTATAATAGAATTTTGAATGCTTTTGTATTGGTAAGATATACTAGACTAATTAGTGGGTAATATTGATTATTCATTGTTCTGGAAGTATGATGATGAAATACTTAGTGTCATTTCTTATTATTATTATTGTTATTATTATTATTATTATTATTATTATTATTATTATTATTATTATTATTATTATTATTATTGTTATTATCATTATTATTATTATTATTATTATTATTATTATTATTATTATTATTATTGTGCAGGATGTGAGATGAAATACAATTGTAGGAGTTTATTCGGGGAACTGAACTGGCCCTGGTTATGACTGTTCTTTATATCTGTTCAGTGGTAACTCAAGATGTACTACCAAAGCAAACTTGGTTAATGATTAGCTGGAGCGTGCTCTGTGTCACCTACCCGTGACCATGGAGACACACAATGTTACTACTGGTGCCATCCACATGATATCCCTTGTCTTCTTGTTTATGTTTCTTCCACTTGCTATAGACAAAGCTTCCAGGATCTTCCTCCTTCTTCAGGTCAATCCTCATTGCAGGTTCCTTGCACTATTCCAGACTGAAAGATACCTCACTTTAATCACATGATCCACTAAGGCACTGGAGATGCAGTGGTGCCTCACGTTAGCACGTGGTTCTTTCATCCTGGTTTCCAGCCTTCTATTCATTTCACCATGGAGGGCAGGAGGGTTGATGGCTTTTGAGTTTCTTCCATATTTTTTATTCAGTTTCATTATTTTTGCATAAACAGGTAGATATGCAGTGGCCATTGCTGGGGACATAGCTGTGTATGCCACTGGAGCAGCACGACCTACAGGAGGAGCAGGGGCAGTCGCAATGCTGGTGGGGCCGCATGCACCACTCATCATGGAGAAAGGTAAGTGGTCATGTCAGTTTGGCTCTTTCTTGCAAAGATAAATGTTTGAATCATATTGTGTTACATGTTTAGCAGATCTATCTTTTATATTGCTATTTACTCCACTCATGTTGCCGAACAAAATTTATATAGTCTTGTCACACACGCAGGTATACACACATACTCACACATGGCTCAGCTGTAAAGGGGCCGAGTCTGTGGTGGGTACTGTAGCTGGCATAGGTTCAAACCCCACCAGGGGCTTGTCACCTCTGGGATTTTATCTGCTGACAAGCTAGGCAGTTACCATCTCCCATGATTAGGGGGGATGCAGTGTGTGGTGTGTAAGGTCACAGCATTTTCTGAAGATCAGTAATAATGAGCTCTGAGCTCACACTGAGAGGGTAATGGCTGGTGGTTGTGAGTCAGCTTGTGATGAGGCTTTGGTGAATACATACACACACACCTGAGAGAGTGAAACTTTCTGACTTCTCTTGTACTCCTATAAAAACACAATCCCACACTCATAAGTTGTCATTTACTCCCTTTTAAAGATTAGGAGATTTTACATCATGGAACATTTCTAGACTTTTAGTTATGGGACTGACATGCCAACCTTGAAGCTACTCCTAAAATATTATAGCTTGACTTTTTTTCTCTCCCTCTTATGTCTGAATATTTATTTGCAGGATTGCGAGGATCTCACATGTGTCATGTTTATGACTTTTACAAGCCTGACCTGTCTTCGGAGTATCCCACTGTGGATGGCAAGCTTAGTATACAGTGTTACTTATCTGCCCTGGATGCTTGTTATCGGACATTTTCCCGCAAAGTTGCTGCAAAAGAACGTAAGTTTTATGTTTTGTCTGTGTCTGTAGCCCAATCTCAGTAATGTAAGAAACTTTGTACATCACTACCACTGTAGGTGACCACACTGGCAGCAGCCAGAGGATAGCAACTGCACATGTCAAAAGGCAAGAAAGAAAGACAAGTCAGCAGTTTACTTTTCTCACACAAATTTGTCAAGTCAAAATGAAAGACATTTCAGAGGTATTTCTACCATATGTTTTATATTATACCTTGCCTCAGGAATTAGATAGGATGTTTTAGTTGTTGCCATTATACTTTGTAATGATTGTAGAAAATTCAGATGTACATACTTGTAAAAGTTGTTACTGATTTACTTGCTCACATTTGTATTATGTGTAAATGTTCAAAATTCTAATTATTATTTTTGGTGATATAAGTGTAGATTGTCTTTATTTGTTCTGATAACTATTTTTCCTTTTATATTTTCACAGCGTCATCTCCACCAATGTCATTACATGAAATGGATGCTTTCATTTTCCATTCACCATATTGCAAACTGGTACAGAAATCTCTTGCAAGATTATCCTTCAATGACTTTCTTAATTGTCCAGCTGACCAAGTCGCAATACAATATCCAGGACTTGAAGCATTCAGGTAAGTTTTAAGTTCTAGTACTTATCTAGTAGTTTACTGCATAGAGGTTTATTGTGTGATATAGAGCAGCTGAGATTAAATGAGTATATGAGCATTGAAACCTTCTTTGTAACTCTTTGTGTTGTGTAAGTGCCTTTTCAAGCCCAATTGTCATTTTTCTTCTCTCTTCTTGGTGATGCATTTTGCCTATTCTCATTATTTTACTGATCTCCATCCTAAATATGCTTTCAATATTTCATTCTAGTATCGTCTTTTACAGGAGCTCTGTATGTCCATCTCATGTTGCTTCAGTATACTCCAGCTATTTGATTTATGATTAGAGGCTGTTTTTATCATCTGATAATGTTTATATAATCATTATATTTTTTTACATTGTGAAGCATATAAACGATACCTTTTTGCTATGTAAAATTAACATATTCCATTTAATTTATCAGAGAGAAGAAGCTTGAAGACACATATTTTGACCGTGATGTTGAGAAGGCCTTCATAGCTCACAGTCAGGACTTATACCTCACCAAGACTAAACCTTCTCTACTAATTGCAACACAAGTTGGCAACATGTATACTCCCTCACTATATGGTGGGCTCGCCTCTTTCATTTCTAGGTAAGTTTTTTTTCCTGTCTTATTTTGTGAAGTGTGAAAGATCTTTTTGTAAGTGGTGTAGTTATGTTGTATAATCTTCAGTATGTGAGTTTATAGAGTTGTCAGATTTTTCATCCACCTTGTTCACATTGAGTTATATTAAGTCATTATGTTTTTTTTATTTATTCATTATTATTTCTTCTTATGTAGGGGGAACTGGCCAAAGGCAACCAAAATTGTGATTATAAAAAGGCCCACTGAAGTGCCACTCCCTGAACAAGATCAAAAGAATTACCTAAGTGTATAGTATAAATGTTTTTAAACCTCTGTCTTGAATGTGTTCAAATCAGTAAGGTGTAAATACAGAAGTAGGCAGAGAGATCCAAAGTTTACCATGAAGGAGTGAAGGATTGAAAATACTGTTTAACTAGTGCATTAGAGAAATGGACAGAATAGGGGTGAGAGAAGAAAGACTTCTGCAGAAAGGCTGGGCAAGTATGGAAGACATGCAGTTAGCAAGATAAGAAGACCAGTTGTGATGAAAATAGCAGTGGAAGATAGCAAGAGATGCAACATAGCATTTGTGAGAAAGAGGGTGAAGGTCAGAGGAGAGGAGTTGATAAGATGAATAGCTTTTGATTCTGTCCTATGTAGGAGGGAATCCATTTACATGATATATTCCATTGATAATTTCAACTATTAGTTGTAATAGGCATGCAATATGTTAAAAAAAAGTCCCTCAGGTAGCTTAAATTCCCCTTCCTCCCAATTGTAGTTTGACTTATGTAGGAGTTATTGTACATGAATACTTTCACCTTTTTTCTTTTTTTCAAACAAAGTGGACTTTTTATGGGAATTTATGGGCTAAAGGAGACCTCCTATTTGAAAGTGGTAACCTTTACCCTGAGTGGATGCCCAATCTCCATTCAGACTGTGGCCAGGATTCAAACCCATGTGGATCCCAAGGTCCCAAAAGTGCAAGCAGTTCCACTGTACCACAAGAGCCTCGAATTGCTTCTGAATATTGTAATTTTATCTTAAGTGAAGCAAATGCCACCCTTTCTGTGAGAGATGATATACAGTGGTAATAGTCAGTGAATTTTTATTTACAGGAACTCAGTCGAAAACCTAGCTGGAAAACGTGTGGCTTTGTTTTCATATGGGTCAGGACTTGCTGCCACCATGTTTTCAATTCGAATAACACAAGACATTGGGCCAGACTCTCCATTGACACACCTTGTCGCATCCTTGCAAGATCTCCAACAACGTTTAGATGCACGATACAAGGTTTCTCCACCTGAATTTGCTGAAACCATGAAGTTAAGGCAAGACACACACCACAAAGGTAAACATTACTTCCTTTAATGAGGCACTTAATAACAGAGTGTGACAAACACCACGTGAAAAAGGGAGATAAATGCTATCAAAGTTGTGCTACTTTAAAAATTCTGAAACTCAGGAACTCAGCTGCAGTTTGCTGAAGTTGCTTTTTCACACTAATCACATCAGCTCCCTTAATAACATTTTTTATCAACTCTTTACAAGCTTTACCACTGAGAAAGCATGGTTTTGTAATACAAAAAGTGAAGTTCTGCATGGAATAGCGAAAATACAGCAGAAGATGAGAAGGCAATTTGTCCACTGCTGATCATCAAGAGTAATGACCGTTTCTTCTATTGGTGACCCCTTTAGCATCTTATTGCTTATGGGTCCTGTGTGTTCCTGCAGTGTAGTTTCCATTCATTTCATTGTTCTTTCTGACTGTCTCCCATGCCTTCACCCAAAACCACTTAATTGTCTATGATTTTTCATGTGTTGCTTTCACTACAATATTTGTGTTTCTGCTCCTCTACTGCCTGCTATAATTGGTATCATCTTTGAATGTATTCATAAATGGTTATGTCATAACTCTGTGGCATGGAGTGATAGTTAACTGCTATTGAAATACCCTTCCCTCAGCATGAACTATTTGCTTACAGTTGTTTACTCTCTGCCTGAAATTATCACCCCGACACTACTCCTCCATCAGGCTTTAGATCTCAGTATCGGCGAATCATTGTCACCTTGTTATATTATGAGGTCCACCAGTCATGATGAAAGCACTGTGAGGAATGCTGAGTGTTGTTAGTAGTAGCTGTGGGCATGTGAAGCTGTATCATAGTTTGTGAACAATGTCATATGATTTCCTCAGCCTTGGAGTAATGCTGGATTGTGATTGGCTACCTTTCCTGATGACATTGTAATAGTGATGTATCAGCCCAGGTAGCCAATGAACACTCTTAGGCAGGCTAGCATCCTTCACTCACCAAACACCACAAATCTCTCTGGATACTGGGGGGTGGGTAGGTGGTAAGGCTAAGGTAGGGTAGGTTATAATTCTTCTTACTAGCCTAAACCTACTCAATCTCCTTGAATTCTGTCTGTCAACAAATACCTTTTCTTCTGGCTAAAAGTTTGTTTTCATTCAGCCTATTCCAAAAACTGGGGACTGTTTTAATGCCTCAAATTACCATCCAGTTGCTCTAATTTTCTGCAAATCAATTTTTTTTAGATTTATACTTGACAGGATGATTCTTAAACATCTATCATTTCACAACATGAATATGATCGCAAGTATGACAAGTATCATTATGGAATGATACTTTGAGGGACAAGTTCAATATGGCTTTTGTATTGTGATTGCAATGGTTCCTCCCATTAATGCAAAGTCTACTGCTCTTATTAGAAAATACTTTTTTGTACTGAGTATTATAGATATTTTTAATTAATGCCTCTGTAATAACTAGGTAAACATTCTAGGAAGTTTGTCCATTATGATGCCTTCAGGAATTATTTCAATGCTTTTTTTTTTCCCCCCTCTGTCAGCACCATACAATGCTGTGGGTAGCATAGACCGGCTGTTCCCAGGAACATGGTACCTGACCAGGGTGGATGAGATGCACCGCCGCCAGTATGAGCGCCGGCCTCTTGTTGGAGTTTCCAATGTAGCAGGTAATGTGGCCGCAGTCCACATGAAGGAAACATCATCAGTAACTGGAGAGTCCACACAACAGTTACATGTGTAAAAAATAGTTCCATTACCATGGATTTGAAGCATCATCAGTCCACTAATGTTTTTAGTATTAGAATGTATATGTGTACCATGTATATTCCAAAATATTCATTTCTGGCTTTTTGTCATGCTGATCTAGACTAAAAGCTAGGACACAATTTCCAGTTATTGTGTTGAATATTATGCAAAATGGCATTAGTATTTCATTGTGAACATTTAGGATGTGAAAAGTTTCTAATTTGACATGAATGTCTAATTCCCAAACTTGTAAATTTTACTGGAGTAATGAAAATATAAATCACTAGGTTTTGATATTTAGATAGGCTATTTCCCATTTCTGTTTATTTGGGATGGTGCCCTGTCAAATATATATATATATAAATATATCCATGTCCCAGGGTAAGGGACTATTCCACCACAGGCTCAAAAGCCAAGGAGACGGGAGATGAGCGCCCGCAGCTACGCGCTGATACAGCGTAAGCCCCCCACTTTATATATATATATATATATATATATGAGGGCCCCAAAACCATAGGGGCTCAAGTGCCGCCTTCCCGTTTATTGAGATATTCATATTTCCGGAATTGGCAACTCTTCCTCTGTCTGGCTACATTGTTTCTGGCAACGTTTTCCGATTTCAATAAGGTTAAAAGTCTTGTAGAAGCCAGTGTACTCTCTACCCATCGATACGTAAAACACTATTCTATGTATGGTGTTTGAGCTTGGGGTCGCGTTGGTTTTGGACCAGAGGGGCTCAAAGTTAGCAGGAGGTAGCCAGCCAATGAGAGTGCACGGCACACAGCCCATAGGCAAATCTTGTCCAATCAGCACTTTCTTCCATATGAAATGCGTTACCATGGGCCAATCAGAACACTGCGATGTATGGAGTATGACGAAGGATAATAGTAACTTCACCGCCCCCTCCCCCCAACCTCCAACTTCTTTAGCGGATGTATAGCAACATAATGAGTGAGTACAGGTTATCCACTCTTTTTCTTTGAATAACAAGTTCCACATGTTAATCCTTTGTTTAACCATCATTACTGAGTTATTTTTTATGATTTCCTCTAACATCTCATAAACCATCCTCCAATTTTTGTTGCTTTCTTTTAAGTAACTATTGTACTGTACTATGTACCAATACTTGTATGTTCTATTTTTCTTACATTTACCCTGTGATACAATTCCTTAATGCAGCTTAATGTATCAATATTATTATTATTATTATTATTATTATTATTATTATTATTATTATGATTATTATTATTTATTTATTTTTTATTATTATCATTATTATTATTATTATTATTATTATTATTATTATTATTATCATCATCAGCATCATCAGCATCATCAGCATCATCAGCATCGTCATCATCATCATCATCATCATCATCATCATCATCATCATCATCATCATCATTATTGCTATAATATCCCCTTTTTGTTATTGCAACACAAGAAAAGTGTAAAAAAATCATTATTTATTTCATTAAAATTTTTTGTCAAGGTTTAAATCACAGGTCATGCAATTAATTGTACGGAAACTTGAGGGGAGGACCATTTTACGTGCTAGCACTCAAATGCACCATACATTTTCTTTCATTCTTGGCCAAAAAATTCTGAAGAGCAGGACTATTGTCTGAAACTTAGTTGATATCAATATCTTTCCTAGAAGTGGAGTTATCATTTACAGACTTTAGATGCATTTTTCTCAGTTTTTAAAAAATGGCGCTTGAATCCCTATGGTTCTGGGGCACTCATATATATATATATATATATATATATATATATATATATATATATATATATGACATTTTATTGTAACATTGTTTTTTCTTACATTTTCATTGTTACATGTTTTATAATATCTTTTAATTTTGTAGAAATCAGCATTTGTTGAATAATGATATTTAAAGTAGATTTAAAGTAGTAGTATTTAAAGTAGAGCATTTTTAGATAGCCAGTTCTTGTAGTCATGTAAGCAGTGAATCAACCTATTACTTAAAACAACTGCTTTTATTTACAGACTTTCCAGCTTGCACAATTGAGTTTATCTTGCAGCTAACGTGATGATCTGTGATGTGTATGGAGCTTTAGACTCAAGGGAAATGTAGAAATTATGGTAGAATTATGATCCATGTGAAAATTCATACTTTTTATAATGTTACAGACTTTGTTTGTTCTGGTATATATATAGCAGATCCATATGTAGATCAGCTACTGTTTTTTACATAGCATATTGGTTATAGACCCTTGTTCCCTTAGTGGTGCTATAGTTCCTAGGATGGGATGCTGTAGGTGATTTTCACAATGTAGGAAGGTAAAAGTCAATATACATATGGTAAATTTAGCTGTTGAAAGTTAACTAATGAAAAGAAAATGTATGTTAATGTTAAAGAATACTTACTTTCATGGAAAAAATGTTACACTGCATTCCATATCTCATTAAATCATCAGACCATTATCTCTCTCTCTCTCTCTCTCTCTCTCTCTCTCTCTCTCTCTCTCTCTCTCTCTCTCTCTCTCTCTCTCTCTCTCTCTCTCTCTCTCTCATTTCAAATTATCTCATATTTTCTATAAAATTTCATCTAAACACACAGACACACATCTTGTGACCTCATATTTTTCTTTGTAAAAATTTAGTAATACTTTTTTTTATAGAATACCGGTGTAAATTAATCATGTAAAAAAGATGAATACTAGTTTGAAGTTTTACTGATGACATTACTATGTTTTCAAAGCATTTGCTGCCATTATATTACAAGTATCCATCATGGAGCCCAAGGTTTGTGCAAACTGTAAATATCTTCAAAATTCAGCCTGTAGCAGAGTGTAATATGGCACAATGCACCACTGATTTTGGTGGCAGTATGTCCAATAGGTACACTTGTGGTAATGATCCAGTGAAAGGTGCCGAATTCAAAAACCTTTTGTGAACTTGATGTCTGAACTTGAATGGAATATGTACAAAAGATATACATCAAAAAGAGGAAGGGGAAATGCTGGAAAAACAATCAGAGGATGAAGGAGGAAAACAAAACAGATCAGAGATAGGAAAGCAAAAGTAGCTAAAGAATTTGACTCAAATTGTGGCTGGGACAGATGTGATATTAATGGTAGGCAGTGTGGTGTGTGGTGATGGCAGGAGCTAGAGTAGTCTGGCAGGTCATTTGCAAAAATAGTCCATCTGTGCAGAAGTGTACCTATGCTCCACACCCCTCTGTTATTTGGCTCAAATGCATCTATGAAAGGGTCTATGGTGTTGATATCCCAACCAGAATAAGCATTATCATCATTTGTCTTTATAAGTATGCACAAAACAAGAAGGTGCTTCATGTTACTAGTTCAGTTCCTATAATGATGTAAGTATATAGTGTAAGTGGAACATTTACACATTAGTAAATGCATTCACAGTATGTGCTATAATGGTTATTATGACAATGCACATATTGTTATTTTTATTGGATTTGTGATTTACGGTTTTATGGTTAGTGTTGAAACATTTGACTTTTTTAGATATGTACAAAGAAGCATTCAGGTACTGCTAAATCGTTAATGCCTCAATAATTCTGGCCACTTGTTTCGTTTTACACTGTAGCATATGGTGTGGGACATCCTGTCCGATCATGGCCGAGACACACTGCTGATCCAATCAAATTTTTAATTGCCTCCTGCGTCTCTTACGAGTATGAAAGAAACTGTGTTCCACCCTCCTCAAACGTCTGTTTTGTATCTTGTTGGCCTGAAATCACATAGACAAAAAGAATCAAAGATCAGTTAATTTCCTAGCTTAATTTGGGAGAGCCAGTTCATTTCTGAAATATGTCCAGCCACTGGTTTTAATGGTACTTTTTGGAGAAAAGCCTTTAACAATTTCAGTATCCAGGATAATAGTTACTCACAGGGGTAACATTGGAGGTGAGTTTGACAGCCCAGCTCAGGAGGTGATGACCCTCCCAGAGCCAAGCCAGGGCAGCAGAGTTGTGGCGGGATGACATCTCATCTGTGTACAGCATTACCTGTCACCAGTGTCAAATAGGATAACTACCACAGTAAACAAGAGAACACAAGAATGCAAGACAAGTATGGCTTATACACAAATGTAACAAACTCAAGATTTTTTCATGTATATATATATATATATATATACACACACACACACATATATATATATATATATATATATATATAT
>CM035187.1:11910420-11921269 GCA_020233015.1 Callinectes sapidus | reverse complement strand
TGCTGCTGCTGCTACAACAACAACAACAACAACAACAACAACAACTACTACTACTACTACTACTACTACTACTACTACTACCACTACTACTACCAACATTACTACTACAACCACTGAAATATTTAGTACTACTACTCCCACAGCACTACTACGACTACGACGAATTACCTTCCTCGCAACCTCAACTGAATATCACGGGCGACCTCGGCTTCCCGGGACCCAACGCCACTAGCCCCTATCACGACCACCACCACCACGACCACGACCACGACCACGACCACCACCACCACGACCATGACCACGACCACCACCACGACCACCACGGCAACGACCACCACCACCACGGGGCGCCCCCAGAGCCCTCCGCCATACTTGTACAGGCACCGGAGGACAACCCTGGACTGGAGGCGTCTGTGGAGAGCTTGAATCCAGACATCAGGGAGTTTGTGGAGGCCATGAACGATATTACCTTCAGGGTACGTGTGGGATGGACAGAAGTTTATGGATTTTTTTGGTCACGTATAGCAAGCACTTTGTTTGTTCATGATGTGGTGGTGGTTCATATCTATATCTCTCTATCTGTGTGTGTGTGTGTGTGTGTGTGTGTGTGTGTGTGTGTGTGTGTGTGTGTGTGTGTGTGTGTGTGTGTGTGTGTGTGTGTGTGTGTGTGTGTGTGTTTGTATTTCTAATGGTGCATGTATTAATTAATCGAGCACAATTCTCATCTACGCAGGACCTCACTAAAGAATGCCCCCCTCGGTCAAGCTGTAAGTAACATCACTGACGGAACCATTACTAGATCGTCTGCTTCTGCTATTGCTCCTGTGATGTCAGCGTTACCATACCAAAACCAAAATCAAAACGGAACACTCCCAGCTGCTTCTTCGCTTCCAACTTCAACTGCACCACCCATCACCCCTTCCACTAAATAGCCTACGTGTCTGGCTGTCTATGTTGCATTCATATCCGCAATAAAGCTTTACAAAAGTTGCCCCATGTGTAATCATCCTGGTGGTAAATCCGAAGGTAAAAACGTCCACGCTTTGTTCCTCCATCATCTAATTCTACTTTCCCTCGCTGTCAAGTAAGAGCAAAAGTTACCGCCTACAATGTCACAATCATTGCGACCGGAGTAAAAACATAATCAGCTTAGTGGGTCAGGTTGGCGAGTGGCCCGGCCGAAACTAGCCTGACCGGTGTCTTACATTTCTGGAACTAAGTGGTCACTGGCAACGAAACTCAGACCATAATTATGATGACACAACCTTCGATTTCATGTGGTAGAGTTTTTATCACTTCTGTTGGCTGGAATTAATTAGCAACTTGCAAATCATAAGAGTATGTCATGGAAGATTTTTCGAAAAACGTACTTTGGTAAATCTATGTCATGTACCCTTCATATATCTCTGGCCACACCCTCCCACAACATCTCTGGGGCCACACCCTCCCACAACATCCCTGTACCCACACCCTCCCACAACACATCTCTTTGCCTTCACCTTCCCACAACATCCCTCTATTGACACCCATGTGTGAGAGACGACTGGACTTACAATGAGCAGGCCGCTAGCGTGGCATTGTACCACACCGTCAGCGCCACCTACTCACTTCCTGGGAATGAATGATGTTTGCAACATTTCCTGAGCTATGACGTAATTGCCATGCATTATAGGAGAGGGTGGGGGAGATACAGTGCAGAGGTTGGATATTGCAGGTGGGGAAGGGGTGCAGGACAACGTAGTCCTTCATGGAAGCCTATTTAATGCAGCAGTGACTGCCTCGCTCCAACATTACTAACGTGCTGTCACCCGCCGCTTCTTGTTTGGTGCAGGTAAATGGGTGAGCCAGTCTTACTGTATCGCACAAGCTCAAACTATCAGCTGCGTTCTCTACTGACGTACCACAACCTAGCTGGCGGAGGCACGCCGAAAGCAATCCTCAGTCCCTTGCTGGTTCTGCCCATAGGCAAGACTGTATAGGAGAGTCGTCACCTGACTTGTGTTGTTTGGCTATGTTGCAGAAATTCATGAGTCATGAAGATTGCCGCGAGTGCGAGTCGTACCCTGACGCTGCTGTCCGTAGTACTGCTGGCAGCCACACTGGTCATGGACACCGCTGAGGCTCACGACAGGCACGTGGCCCGTGGGAATTTGAGTGAAGCCTTCGGTAAGAATATGTGTGTGTGTGTGTGTGTGTGTGTGTGTGTGTGTGTGTGTGTGTGTGTGTGTGTGTGTGTGTGTGTGTGTGTTTCTTCTCCTGCATTCTCAGCACAGTAACACTTCTCTTCTGTAATTCCCACTACAGAACGTTGCCTGTGTGGCGGCACAAATCAGGACACTGCATGCAGCACTTGCTTCGACCCAGGTGAGCAACTTCCTTCATCAGTTTCTTTCTTTAATCTCTTACGCGACTCTGCACTGTGATGTGAGTAGGAGTTGTGATGAATTTGAATATCGGCTCACTGTCGAATTGAGTCAAGGTGGTGCACGTTGAGAGTGAAAGATACAAATGATTATATAACGAGCAGCGCCAATAAAGTGTGCCTACAGTATCTACGAGCTTAAGCGTTGATGAGAAGTACTGCTGAACTGTCATGTGAAAAAGACATTTGTGATCATTTTAATGTAGAATAGAATCACCACTGCTTTATCTGAGGAAAGATCTGGTCCGTGTTTCTAACATTTCACTGTCATGTGTAATATTACTGTCGTTCATATTTTGGTATTAAATGAAAGATGTTCCTCAAACTCCAGTGAAATACTTAGATATTCATAGAGCCATTACATACTGCCTTTCCCTTCAACCTTCCCATTCTTGTCAAACCTTGGAAAATAGATAAATAGAAAAAACAAATAAAATACAAACGAATCCTACACGAACTGGTAGTCAATGAAAACTTTTGTCCAAACTTAACGATAGATGCACATGTTGGCCTGCACCGGCACCACGTGAGAGATTGCTCTGCAAGACTGCATAGAGGGAAGCGACCCAGATCCAGTGCACAACCTCCACCCAAGAATCATTAAAAAGATGAGCTCAAGAGAGTACTGCCCTATTGTGGGCGAGAAGCTCCATTGAAAACTACTAGAGTTAACAAGTGGCGGGCAATGGTGTCCGATGCTTGTGTTCTCGTCACATAAACGCGTGGTGCTCGCATTGTGGCTTGTCCCGACGTGGTGATGGCAATGGTAGTGGTGGTGCTAATGGTGATGATGGTGGTGGTGCTGATGGTGTTCATGGTGGCAGAGGTGATTGTGATGTTAATGGTAGCAGCAGTGGTAGAGGTGTTAATGAGGGCGGAGATGATGGAGATGTTGATGGGGGTATATTAGTGGTAAAAGTGTTAATTGTGAATCAATCTTATGTTTATTCATGTCCGTGTATACATGTTTAACTATTTCTTTGTTTTCAGATACTGCAACCTTGGACGAGATTTTATCATGCCTTGATGGTGAAGCTATTGATCGCGTAAGTGTGTGCGTGTGCGTGAGAGAGAGAGAGAGAGAGAGAGAGAGAGAGAGAGAGAGAGAGAGAGAGAGAGAGAGAGAGAGAGAGAGAGAGAGAGAGAGAGAGAGAGAGAATTTTACCTAGTTGTATTTCCATATCTCGATATATCCAACATTTTCTTAAACTTATGTATGTCGGTTGCTGTAAAAATCTATTCCTTTGATCTATTCCAAATATCGACAGTTCTATGTGGAAAACTGTACTTTTTAATGTCCTTTAAACATCGACTCTCTCTGATCTTCCTCTCATCTCTTTAGTTCCTTCCTCCATCATCACTAGGTCCTGCTTGTTCAGCTTTTTAGTGCCATTTACTATTTTGTACAGAGTCATTATATTTCCTCTCTCCCTTCTATCTTGCATGGCTGACAGTCCCATTTCTAAGAATTTGTCTTAATATGTTAGTTCTCTTAATTCTGGTACCATTGTTGTAGCGCATTCTTTGAATACTTACAAATTTTCTTATATCCTTTTTCCACGTTTGGTGATCACATCACAGCTGTATATTCCAACCTCAGACGTATCACGTTGGGTAGAGTTTTTCTCATCATATCCTTATCCATATAATGGAAAGCCACTCTAATAATGGTTAATATCCTGTATATTGATCAAATATTTGGCTTATGTGCCGTCCTCGGCCCAGCGTATCTTGTATCACCCCCAGATCTTTTCTTCATTGGTCCTAAGTATTACTTCCTGTCCCATCTCGTAACTTCATTCTGGCCTTCTTTTGCTTTTGCCAAGCTCCATCACATGGCATTTCTTTGCATTAAAGTCCAATTTCCACCACTTATTCCATTCATAGATCTTGTCTATATCATCTTGTAACTCTAGACAGTCATCAATGTTTTTAACAACTCTCATTAATTTGGCATCATCTGCAAACAGGTTTATGTAGCTGGTCACACCACACTGCATGTCATTTACATATATCTGGAACATTATGGGTGCTAAGACTGACTCCTGCCGTACTCCATTTGTTACATTTTCCAAATTAAAGTTGCATCTCTAATTACAGTTCTCCTTTCTCTATCTTTCAAATAATCTTTCATCCACTCCCATATTTTCCCTCTTAGCCCACCTATGTGTTTCGATTTCCATAAGAATCTCTTGTGTGGAACTTTATCAAATGCTTTTTTGATGACTAAGTAAACAGCATCCACACACCGATCTCTGTTTTCGATTCCTTCAATAACTCGCGTGTGAGAACTTGGCAAGTTCGTCACATACGATTTTCCTTATCTGAATCCAAATTGTCTATTTGATTTATCTCAAATGTCTTCCAAATCTGTGTGTGTGTGTGTGTGTGTGTGTGTGTGTGTGTGTGTGTGTGTGTGTGTTAATTATGTATACTTCTTTCATGCACAGGACTTGAGTGTAGAGTGTATTAAAAGGAAGCCCTCGTCATGCAGGGGATAGTACCATCAGAAACACGACCATAACACTGCTGCTGTTGTTGCCGTTGCTATGATGCACAACAGCAACAATAAAATCGTGAAAAATGGACGAAAACGGAACTTGACATACGCCGTTTCTTTTCCTCCTTCGTCATCACTTCCAGCTGCACCAGTACCGCCGGACACCACCCTTCTTGATGCCTTCCACGCTTGTTTGCCTGTCTATCTGCCTGCTTACCTGTCTCGCATTCTTAGATTCAATAAAGGCTCACAAAAGTAGTCGTGTTTATAATCCACCTGGTGATAAATCAGAGGAAAAGAGCCACCATTCTACTAGATCAGGTTTACGGTTAGATTAGGTTAGAGTAATTTAATTTAGGTTTAGACCAAATTATGCCTTTACAAAAAATGTCTAAGGAGACAAACCGGTCTTATGTGCAAAGAAAAAACCTATTGTGTTTGTTTGTCCTGGATCGTTCACTGAGAATCGAACCAGGCCCGTACATTATAAAGTAAAGTTTAAAATTTACAGTGGTGATAAACATCAAAACAGATTAGCACGCAGAGGAAAAAAAACTACCATTTACTTTTTTGTTGTTAAATATCATGCGTGGTAACGTGACGCACGTCTACAAGTAACCTCTTCCTATCCCTACTGACTGGCAGTTCTGCCTAGTTTGCTTATCTATGGTACTGTACTGTGGAGTGTAGTTGCTCTGTGTGCTGCAAAAAAGAACTTATGAGGAAGAAACATCTACCCTTGTAGTGTAAACAATGGCTTTCACGGCGACCCCTGAAAGAGAACTTCAATCAAATATTTTTTTGTGCTACAAGTCGAAAATCCAATAGAATTGGAAAATCATCAGGTAATTATAATCACTGCATTTCATAAATAGTAAAAAAATTTAGCCATCGGAGCTGGCTCACTCTGAGCTAGCAGACACATGAAATCAAAGTGGCCCATAAACACGGCCGTGATGCATCATTGTGTTGAAAAATCGATTTTTCAATATGTTGCTGCATCACAAGTAGTCCGTAGCTAAAATAAAAATATTCCTTGACGTGTTCACTATGGAGACTCCTTGTGGACTGCAGTAAGACTTATAGCCTCGGGTTCATGAGTTGCACGTTAGTGCTCCTTTTGTAATGTTAAGTATTTAGTAATAATTTTGTAGTTACATGACTATGTACCTAAAAGCATCACCATACAATTATTCCTTGTATACTTTGATACTACTAACTAACCATACGTAATTAACTACCCAACATTATCATAGATATTTTCATAGTTCTGCTACCTATGCATATGAACCCTAAGGAACACTACTGTTAATAAACTTAGAAAAAAGAACAGTTACAATCTATCACACTAGTAACAGAACTGTCAGAAAGAAAATTTAAGATGAAGTTAGAAAAAAAAAAAAAAAAAAAATGAACCAGTAAAAAGACAGCTTGAAAAACCGAAAGTTTATTCAGACACTATCAAAAGCTTTTGATACGTTTAAGACAACGGCAAAAGTTTTACCCTAATTCCTGAAAAAAGTATCAAAACTAAGTAAGGAAAGCCAGACGATCATCATTACAGCGGCCTTGATGGAACCATACTAGCGATCAGATAGAAGATTGCAAAGTGCCACATGTTCAAGAATCTTCATGTTGAGGATATATCAAAATCTCTAGAGAGGCAGGAAATTAAGGGAATACGATAGTAGTTTGAGGGATTAAAATAATCGCACTTTTTAGGAACAGCCTGTATGTAGGCAAACTTCCAGCAGAAACGAGAGGTCGATGTTGATAGACAAAATTGGAAAAGTTTGTCTAGGTAAATTGCAATCGCATAGACAATTTTAGAGAACAATACGAGGGAAACCATTAGATATACAAGCCTTTAGATTGTTAAAGACAGAGAAACATGGAAAACATCTATGCAAAGGATCATGATGGGGAGCATGAAGTAGTCCGTCGGTGGAAGAGGGAGGAAGAATCCCTGAATCATTCAAAGTGAAGATTTTAGCAAAAGTTTTAGCGAAGAGTTCAGTTTTACTCAGAGATACATGAAGTGGAAATGAAACCATAAGATTCAAATTAAGAAGGGTAAGGCAAAGAAATAAAATTATTGGGATATTAAGGATATCTAGCAGAATTCACGAGGGGACTTGGATCTTAATTTTGACATTATCAAATGAGAGTTTTGGCTAGTTTGAGAACAGAATGGGTATGAAATACAGAGTCCATAAAATTCAGTTGATGGAAGGGTTAAGTATCTTTTGTAGGTCTTTTGTATGTTTATCACTGCAGAATACGTAATCGTTGTTGGGATAACTAACTTTAGAACGTCTATCATAAAAATGATCATGTGGAAAACAGTGCTGCCTCCTTTCAAGTCGGTCCCTGGCTCATTTATTGACATAAGAAAGCACAAGTTAACTGGATGCTGGATCTTCTAAAAGGTCAAATTATACTTGATTAATACCAAACAAAATTTAGGAGAGTCAAGCAATCAACGACCTTACTAAACAATAGTCGTGCAGAGGAAGAGCAGCTCAGCATTTCCCCGACCAAAGAAGACAATTCAGGTCAGCGGGGAGAGCAAGAGTAACCTCACTCTTTTCGACTTCTGCGAATTTTTCCCCCCAGGAATTCTTTTTATTGCAATGTATTATGATATCGCAGATAACAAATGGAGTGGTAAGGAAGTCAGTTCCGCCAAAACATCATACACATACTCTTACAGAACTTCCATAACGCGTGTACCTCGCATCGCGATCACTCTGCCACACTCGCCACACTCGAAAAATTTGGTCACTTGCAGCTATTTCCTACGAGAGAGGACTGGACGGTCAAGGTGCAGGCCACAAGCTGGACACAATACGGCAGCGCCATAGCAACTCCTCGGTTCCGGTGTTTGAATAGCAACGTCACAATACATTTCCGGAGGTGTGACGCCGCCTCTATGTATCACGCAGAAAATGGAGAGGAAGCGAGTATGTATAGGCTAGCGACACGATTTTCCTGCACGGGGAGGGACAAATAAGGGGTAAGGACAGCAAAGTCATACACATCTGGCTATATATTGCGGCGACGACCTCTCTGGCGCCACACATTCACTCAGGTACTGTAACCTGCCGCTTGTTGTTGCTGTATAACACGTGAGTATTCGAGAGTTGTGTGTCACACGTGTAGTGTCGCACGTTACGCAGCGCGTGCACGATCCACACGCTGCCTCCTCCAAGATCCATATATTTAACTACATAATATACTATCTGTACCTCGTCTCCTGACTGGACGAAATCTGGTAGAGGCTGGTCGTACCTGATAGGCAAGAGAGAACAGAGGGTTGCCTCCTGACTTGTGCTCTTTGGCTGCATTGCAGGAAGTTTGTGAGTCATGAAGACTACCGCGAGTTTGAGCCGCGCCCTGACGCTGCTGGCCATGGTGCTGCTAGCAACTACACTGCTCATGGACGCCGCAGAGGCTTGCCGTAAACCACACAAGCCTCCTGCAACTTTAAGTGAAGCCTTGGGTAAAAAAAACACACACTTTCCGTCTGTCTCTATGTCTTGTCTCTACGTCTCAACGCGCGCGCGCATGTGTGTGTGTGTGTGTGTGTGTGTGTGTGTGTGTGTGTGTGTGTGTGTTTCTTCTCCTGCATTCTCAGCACAGTAACACTTCTCTTCTGTAATTCCCACTACAGAACGTTGCCTGTGTGACGGCACAATTCAGGGCACTGCATGCAGCACTTGCTTCGATCCAGTGCGCGATAACCCAGGTGAGCAACTTCCTTCATCAGTTTCTTTCTTTAATCTCTTACGCGACTCTGCACTGTGATGTGAGTAGGAGTTGTGATGAATTTGAATATCGGCTCATTGTCGAATTGAGTCAAGGTGGTGCACGTTGAGAGTGAAAGATACAAATGATTATATAACGAGCAGCGCCAATAAAGTGTGCCTACAGTATCTACGAGCTTAAGCGTTGATGAGAAGTACTGCTGAACTGTCTAATGTGAAAAAAAACATTTGTGAAAATTTCAATGTAGAATGTGGTGATGGCAATGGTAGTGGTGGTGCTAATGGTGATGATGGTGGTGGTGGTGATGGTGTACATGGTGGCAGAGGTGATGGTGATGTTAATGGTGGCGGCAGTGGTAGAGGTGTTAATGAGGGCGGAGATGATGGAGATGTTGATGGGGGTATATTAGTGGTAAAAGTGTTAATTGTGAATCAATCTATGTTTATTCATGTCCGTGTATACATGTTTAACTATTTCTTTGTTTTCAGACCCTACTGCAACCTTGGAGGAGATTTTATCATGCCTTGATGGTGAAAGTATTGATCGCGTAAGTTTTTGTTTTATTTTATTTTATTCACTGTCGTGGTTGCCTGCTGGTCATCCAGCCAGCCTTTTCCTTACGGAGCGAGCTCAGAGGTCATAGACTAATCTTCGGAACGGGCTGAGATCACATTATCGGGACAGCGAGGCCACAACCTCTCGAGTTACATCCCGTACCTACTTGCTGCTCGGTGAACAGGGGATAGATACATAGTAAAAGGCTTGCCCATTTTCCTCACTGCGCCCGGGATTCGAAACAGGGCCCTCTCGGTTGTGAGCCGAGCGTGCTAATCTTTATACTGTGATGTGTGTGTGTGTGTGTGTGTGTGTGTGTGTGTTATTCCAACGCAGTCGTCAGGAATTCCTGAACGTAAAGGGATAAACGTGCAAAGCGATCCATCTCTGAGCAGTACTAAAACTACCTACTCGCCACACACCTGGACAGTGAGGCCACACAGCTCTCAATTCACTTCCTGTACTAGCTTGCTGTTGATGAACGGAGCTGCACATTAAGAACTTGGCCAATTTGCCTCGCCGGGCCCAGAGCTCGAACTCAAGAGACATGCACCCACGCATGCACAGGTATAATATATTATGTGCATGCATGTTTCTGGATTTAAAGGAGTGTGTGTGTGTGTGTGTGTGTGTGTGTGTGTGTGTGTGTGTGTGTGTGTGTGTGTGTGTGTGTGTATGCGCGCGCGCGCGCCTGCTAATCATGAACACTTCTCTCATATACAGGCTCCCACTGCAGAGTGCGTAGGCCCCAGGAAAGGTTAATCGTAAAAGAAACGGCGGTTGTTTTCCTGGTATCATCGTTGCTCTGGTGATGCCAGAACCATATCGGCAATAGAATGATGACGAAACAGCGGAAACGACACCTTAAACTGTACTTCCACCACCACCATGCATCTTCAATTCCTGTTTGCATGTCTTTGTTTGTCTCGCACCCTTAACTTCAATAAAGTCTCACAAAAGTTGTCACGTTTATTATCCTCAAAGGAGACATGAAAGAAAATCAGCGATACGTGACATAACATATTTGAAAAGGTTGAAAAGACTCGAGATGACAAAATGGCAAAATGATGATGATAGCGCACCAATAGATATATTTAGTTTGATGTCCCCATATATGAGTCTCACGTGAAGCGGGGCATTTTCTTTCAAGATCGAGTAGAAGAGTAACACCCAAGCCGACAGTGCCGGCCGGCTTCATGGAGAGTGTGAGGTTAAGCCGTTAAGGGGACATCAGTCGAGGAACAGAGTATTTACCTCGTGAGGAGATCTACCTCACAATTCAAACGTTTAGCTAAACAGTTTAATAGTGGAAAAAAAACAAAAAAACATGAGGGCTCTTAAACTGTATGACGCGGACATAATCTGAAACACTCCGTCTCCAGTTTCCACTAGGTTCTTAAAACCCTAGTTGAAATCACACTAATTTTTAAGGGATTTTCTAAGGAAGTGACGATTTATGAAATTTTCTACACCATTAACAGGATTAATAAATACTCTTGAAAACCAGGTAAATCATCTCGGTGTTCTGTAAAAATAGTCGTTGTGAGCGAGTAGCGTCTCTTAAAATGTATATATATATATATATATATATATATATATATATA
>CM035187.1:11904742-11909585 GCA_020233015.1 Callinectes sapidus | reverse complement strand
AGAGAATAAGTAAATGAATAAATAAACTTAACAAGCGTAACTACCATTTAATTACCCTTCGCTCTTTGGTTAACTACCGAATTATTCTTTGCTATTTAAGGTTCAGTTGATTCTAGACAGGTTTCATTAATTTGCTTCGATCACTAACAGGCATAACAAGCATAAGTATTCCCCTTCTGTACTGGGACACATCTTTTACCACGAGTTTTAGGTGTGATTAGACGCTTTCACTGCCATTAGCAAGGGTCTATGGAGGTAGAGAGGATTAATGGCCAGAATCTGTACTATTATAACTATTTCAGTACTGAGACACATTTTTACCACGAGTTTTAGGTGTGCTTAGACGCTTTTATTGACATTAGCAAGTGTCTATGGAGGTCAGAAGATTAATAACTAATAAAGTATGTACTATTTGAATCCCCATGCGAGTTTGTGAAGCTGTAGAAAATGAATAATAAGCAGAATAAATTATTAAACTATCAGCAAACGACTATTATTTAAGTATAAACACACCAGTTAACCAATACCTTACCAAGCCTTAACTACTGTACGCTAATTACCCAACAATAACCACTAAACTACTTAAACTATCACTTAATTACCTAACAATGATAAGCTTGTCACTAACACCTTAACTACTTCTAACTGACCTGGTTAATCACTTCACCACGCTAACAACCACAGTTTCTAATTATAATCTTAATTACGATAAAATATTCACAATTAGTAACAATTAAATACACAGACACTAATACCTTAACTAATATATACCAATTAACTCCAGGGAACCTTAGAATCATTATATTCACTTTCTCAAGCAAATTATTCAGTATTAACCTTCAGATCTCGAGTTGTGATAATGGCGGTGTTTGAGGAGGCTGGCGGCAAACTTCCTTCCCCTATGACGACTGGTAGGGCACTAAAGTAAACCCTTTCCTTCCTGTTTCCTCTTCCCATTCGGAGAAATGAATGGTTAAATGCACAGTAAGAGTCTATTTATTATTACTTATTTTTTAACGTCCTGAAAATATGAATGAATGTGGAATGTGAATGTTAATTTGGGTGCAACACCTAGATGTTACCTCATATACATGTTTTCATTTAAGAGAGAGAGAGAGAGAGAGAGAGAGAGAGAGAGAGAGAGAGAGAGAGAGAGAGAGAGAGAGAGAGAGAGAGAGAGAGAGAGAGAGAGAATTACAGCAGTAAGAGGAACTAAAGGAGCAACCACCAGAAAGCAGTGCAGCATTACCTTGGTGTGAATGTGTGTTAGACTTCGCTGCTAGTCTTCCAGGGCCGCCCCTCTAACCTTGGCATGGTTCCGTAGCAGGCAGAGCTCGGCAATGTTCCCTGGTAAATCGTCTTTGAAGTTAGCACTGCAGGAAGGAATACGAGTACATGCATTACTTGTTATGCTATGGCTGAATACTTAGCTTGTTTTTATTTCCTACATGTTTTTCACACACACACACACACACACACACACACACACACACACACACAAATGTTAAAGGTAAAGTACAATGAGTATACTACCAAAGCATGTAGTTGTGTGTCGCGAGCTCTAGACAAGGACTAATAGTAAGCATTAACCTTTGTCTTATTCTCTACCAAATAAATACAAAGCGATCTAATGGATTTTTTGAAGGGTATTTTTTCTACCTAAAGAAAACTCATAGCAACAACCGAGAAGTCATGTTAATATCTATGACCAAGAGAAACAAGGAAATTGGAAAATAACAATAAATTCTGAGAAGGGAGAAGAATGTACGTAAATGAAGCCTACTTAGCTATTGAAGATGGTTTGGATCATAAATAAGGTTCTGAGCTCCGGGTTCAAGGGTTCAGAGTCACTGCCATCTAAAAGAACGGTAAGCCCGCCAACAAGGCAAATTATAGCTATTGACCTCTGTAAATTATTCAAAATACAATCAGTGAGAGGATCAAGATGTTATAGAATTCATAGAGCCACTATATGAGCACTAACAGTACAACATTAAGGCATCACATTGGTAAAAAGATGTCTGAAGAAATTTACATGGATTGGTTGAGTGTGGCATCCTATACAATGCCACATGGTGTCCTGGTGCAAACAGTCATGAGGTCACACACAATGATGAATTCATAATTTGTTTAGCTGTGTTCCTTGTTCCTTCCCTTTTATTCACCACAGTTTCCGTCTCGTCACGCCGCGATGTGCTATTTCATATTGCGTTGCTTCCCTGTTGTTTATCTTCCTGTTTCCTGTAGTAGATGGAGGACTATGTATTTAGGGGGATGATGTAAGGTGTTATGAAGGTCCTTGCATGCAGGATAGGGAAGGGAGGGGCTCAGGTGGCGTGACTCCTTACATCATAATGGCGCCTGCTTGTGGGTGGGTTTTCGATGGCATAGCTGAACTGATGAGGCGTGAGGACTTGTACTGGGTTTAGGGTGCCGCTTACAGAATACAGGACCTCTTCTTATGGAGTGGAATGCCTTTGCTATAGTCATTATTGATCCATTGAAGCCCGGTTGATGCAGGAAAGAGGCCGATTGTTTTTAAAAAATCCCGTTTGTGACCAGGATTGGAACCCAGAACTTTTTTTTATCGTGGTCAGACGTGGTGTCATCTGAACCACCACGACTATTGGTGCTTGCAGAAGAGGAAGATGCAAAAACCACCGTGGTTGGACTTGCTAATAAAGTTATGGTAGTACATGATAGTATCCTTAACCTCCAATGTCAATTTCTTCCAAGTCATAAATTTTGGAACTTAAAGAGCTCAGAGCGTTAAACTGAAGATTGGTAGGGATTAAAGTGGCCTTAAAATACTACATGGAAGGTCGACAGTGATTTAGAATGGCCTCAAAATATAATATGGAAATACGGAAGTAACCGAGTGACCTCATAGGATATTTAGAGGTCTAAAGTGATACAGTGGGCTGAGAATGTTAGAAGATTACTTATAGGCCGTAAAATCATTGTGACGTTTGGACTAAATGGATCACGCTACCTTTTGTGATAGCAATTCACTGGCAGCATGAAGTGGTGCTGCGGCAACGTGGTGACGTAATTAAAAAGGACATCCTGGACTTTGTGGCTCCATACGGGATCATTCTAAAGCCGGTCTTTGTATGAGGCATGACAATGAAGTGACGTGCAGGAAGGGTTCATTGAGGAAGATTATCATGTTCATGGCTAGAAAGGTTAGTTTCCATACACAATAATAGATTCCATTTGTGACATTTAAAATCACCGGAAATAAAGTAAAATGTACAAAAAGCTATTGATAATACAATGGAATCGTTAACTGAGGTGACATTGTTAGAGAGAGAGAGAGAGAGAGAGAGAGAGAGAGAGAGAGAGAGAGAGAGAGAGAGAGAGAGAGAGAGAGAGAGAGAGAGAGAGAGAGAGAGAGAGGAAGGGGACAGTGAAGAGGAAATCCAGTTTACATCCTCATTGGCAATAAATGACTGACCAGCCGATCAAGCTATTAATCTTCTCTATCTTTTTCTTTATCATCACTTACTGTTACTGGTGACGGTACTATTAATGTTACTTTTAGTACTATTCATTGTTATTGATGTTACTGCCATTACTGTTACGGTTACTGCCACTCACTGTTCCTGTTTCTGCTGCTGCACACAAGGAGAGATGCGAGGCGTTGTTCACGTGCTCCATCAACGTCATTCTTGAGGCAGATGGAGCATTCACTTCCCATCGTAGGAAGGACACTTACGTAAAAGCTACTTCTGGTCTGAGGGAAGAAAAATGGAAAAGTCAGTATTTGGTAGTGTTACAACAGTGCACACACACACATACACACACACACACACACTATAAGTGGCCATCTTTACCTCCTCTACGATAAAAAGGGAGAAAATTCAATAACAATGTCAATAGTTTTTTTGCCAAACATACTTTACCTGAAATGAAACCTCAACTAAAAAACTTTATCATGGAAAGGGTAGTGCTAACAAGAATACACTCGGTCATAAAAGGAAAAAAAAAAAAAGATGTTACTACAATACATAAATCGGGAAAAAATGTGTGAAAAAGCGATGAAGAAAAATCGCACTTTACATAAAGACTTGTATCAGAATGTCATGGTGAGAATCACACCCGGGGAACTGCAACAGGATGAGGGGAATGTGCACGATAATAGGCAGCGTGACAGCGTTATGCAATCCTGTGTGAAGAGAGCATGAGAGACGTACGTGAGGGCAACAGTGCGTGGCGTGTGCTACCAGGCTGGTGAACAGTAAAATAAGGAGGTTGAGCGGAATGTATTATAGTCCTAGAAACGGTTAACCGGGTTCTAGAAAGTGTTTCTCTTCTTGATGACCTAAAAAATTGTTATTCTATTAGTAGAAACGTGATGATATCTCTAAAAACTCCTGGTACTTCACCAAGACTCCTTTGACTGTTGTGGAGGTGCCGCGCAGAAGTATTTCAACACTCTCTGTGCAGCAGTGTCCCGAGGCAGGGTGTTGTGGGTCGAGAACTCCAGAGCCACACAGAGTTGTAACAGAGATTGGGAGCACGCAATGCGTAGTAAGTTAAGGAACACAGGCACACACGCACACAGCCAATCAAATGGCCACAGATACATGAACACTGTGGCACACACACACACACACACAAGTTTATAAACAAATTAATAGATAAATGAATTAACTGATAATGCTGATGGTAATGATAATGATAGCAATAACAACAATAATGATCAAAATATAATGATGAATTATTACCATTGCAATTATTTAAACATGTCAACTACCACCACCACCACTAGAAATGGTGGTACATGAATAGCAGAAGATATGTACTGTTGGTGGCGATGGCGGTTGAGGTGGTGGTGGTG
>CM035187.1:11892242-11902242 GCA_020233015.1 Callinectes sapidus | reverse complement strand
TCTATAATACGTCTCTCGCTGCTTTCTCCTCTATAAAAATTCTTGTAACAGGAACTGCTACGTGTAAGCTTGATGGTTTCTTCCGGCTTTTCTTATTTTCTTGTGTTCTTGTGTCCTTACTCGATATAGTAAGTCTAATACTACATGCTCTTCTATAGAGTTCCACTTATGATACATTCACAATTTATTAACCCTTCACACACACACACACACACACACACACACACCCCTAGTGGTGCAGTGGTAGCACCACCGACTCACTCAATCGGGAAAAACAGGGTTCGATTCCCCGGTCAGGTCAGAAGCCATTTGGGTAAGACTTCTGCTCAAGTGTATTGCCCCTGTCCACCTAGCAGTGATTAGATACCTGGTGTAAGTCAGAAGTTGTGATCTGCTGCGGGGTAGGAGAAACAAACTAAGAATACGGGATGGGCTGATCACTCCCGACCTCAGTCACTAGGCTTGTTGGCGCTATCTAGCAGCCACGCATCGGGATGTCAGATACGAATGAGTAGGCTTAAAATGTATGAGTGTTAGGACATAGGGTATGTATAAGTATGATAACATGTAGATTTTCAGCCGACCTTTTAGGCTGCGATTCCTAATAAATCGTATTATTATTATTATTATTATTATTATTATTATTATTATTATTATTATTAGTAGTAGTAGTAGTAGTAGTAGTAGTAGTATCATTATCATTATTATTATCATTTTCATAATAACAACAATAATAATAATAATGATAATAATAATAATAATAATAATAATAATAATAATAATAATAAGAAGAATAAAAAATAAAATAAAAAAAGGATATTATTATTATTATTATTCTTATTATTTTATTATTATTATTATTATTATTATTATTATTATTACTATTATTATTATTAGTAGTAGTAGTGGTAGTAGTAGTAATAGTGGTAGTAGTAGTAGTATCATTATTATTATTATGTACTATTATTATTTTTACACACACACACACACACACACACACACATAAGGACGCGGGGACCAGACGTAAATGAAACCCTCATGCCGCCTGGCCTTGCCTCATCCTGCACGCTTCAGAATGGAGTCACAGATAACGGATGTGGTAATTTTCTCTCGCCCTGCAACCTGACACACATGGGCAAGACAATGACGGATGCGAATATAATAGGACAAGCTCATATAAAGCTGTTGCAAATCAAGGACGAACGTAATAAACCAAGCTAAAAATAGTCTATCTGAAAAAAAAATAGCTCCAGATGAAAAAATAATAGGAATCACACACACACACACACACACACACACACACACACACACACACACACACACACACACACTGACCTTCCTAATTACATTGGGTATCGATAATGACCTTATTATTTTTCTAATATGCATTTTTCGGTAAGAAATAGCAATGCCTCATAGCTGTCTCTTGTGTCTACGCTTTAAATAAAAGTATAAAAGTACAAGTACACACACACACACACACACATACACACACACACACACACACACACACACACACATAAACGCAGAAAAACGGGCATAAATAAATACTGCTTAACATAAGTATCCATATGATAATAAAACTATAGAAAATAACAATAAGATAACACGCGGTTAGAAAAGATCAACAGTGATAACAAAACAATGATCATCTAATAGTTGGCTCCTGTGTGTTCTACTTTCTTGCTATCCTTGTCTGCGTCAGCAAAATTGTCCACATCCCTTGGTGGTGCTTGTAACAAAAGAGGCACTCTAAGGTGACAGAGGCATGGCACGAGAAGAGAAGGGACAGGGCAGGGCAGGAGTAGAACAGAGTAGGCGTGCTCCAGGAAGGATAGGGCGGAGAAGGGTATGCGTCAGGGTGACCACGGAACAAAGGGATGCGCTAGGGAGGGCAAGGGGGCGTGGGCGGCTGGGCGGGAAGTATATAACGGAGCGTCGCTGCAGTGCCCAGCTCATTGCTACTCCTCATCTTGGCAGTGTCTTCCTTTCTTCGCTCCTGCTACTTCGAGGTAAGTCATGGCGTTGTTCTCACTAAGTCTGTTATGCTGTGAGCTGTACCGATTCACTGCAACACAAGTAGCTTGTCACTTTGAAGCCTTGTATGATTGTTGGGACGCGTGAGGTGAGGCGGAAGATTACAAGTTTTGCTATGAATTGGTTTCAGTTTGTCGACATAGCCATGTAACTCGTACACCTTTTGTTATGCTCCGCCAGGCACGACAACAGCCGCCCTCTCCAGCGCTCAAGCAAACACAAGAGAATTCGTGAACCATGAAAGCATTCAGGAGTGCGAGTCGCGTCCTGGCGGTGGTGGCGGTGGTGCTGCTGGTGGTGATGCTGTTGATGGACGACGTAGAGGCCAACCGAGGGAACAGGAGTGGAAGACGCGGTCGAAGGGGAGGCAGAAGGCTACCACTACGAAGTCTAGGTGAGAGAGAGAGAGAGAGAGAGAGAGAGAGAGAGAGAGAGAGAGAGAGAGAGAGAGAGAGAGAGAGAGAGAGAGAGAGAGAGAGAGAGAGAAAATCTCGCTCACACCGTTCCTTCTTGTCCTACAGAAAAGTGCCTCTGTGGTAAGAACAACCCTATTCCAGAATGCACGGCTTGCTTCGACAAAATCAGGGACGAAAGTGGTAAGTCATTCTATGTGCATAAATAATACTCAATTTTGACATAGGTTATGAAAAGGAATGGGGATATTGAAGCTTCCAGCTTATATTCATATTATGTACTGGGCTATATTTAACTAAAACTAACTTAGTTATCAATAAATTCAGAATGGGGCAGCGTCATAATCTTGAACACACATAGTATATTAGTATTACATAGTTGAAAATGTTAAGAATACTAAAACCTTCTTCTATTTCATTATTATTATTATTATTATTATTATTATTATTATTATTATTATTATTATTATTATTATTATTATTATTATTATTGTTATTATTATCATTATTATTGCTGTTGTTATTATTGTCTATTCATTTTCTATTATTATTTTCTTATCTAATTTTTACCCGTGACCAGTGTTGAAAATGTTCGAGTGGTTTTTGATAGGACGAAGGATCCCCAACCCAGTTCTAAAATACGAGACATAGGGAACTGGTTATCAAATATATTGACAAATGAGCAGAATTGACTCAATTAATCAGGTTTGTTATTGCTGATTCATTAAGAAGATTTAAAAGATTAGGCAATTTTATGGGTGTGGATGATAGTGGAAATTAAATATATATTTTATGCAGCACACGCGTATTGTAGATATTTTCTTTGCTTATTTGTAACTGACTTCCTACTTTCGTTAATTGTCTTTTGTAGAGTTGTAGCCTTCAAAGTTTACGTGGATGGTGACACACTAGAGGACTAAAAATTGTCAAGATAAGACGCAGGATTATATGACTAAGCAATTTTGAATCATTCTGATCATCTGTGTGTTATTCCGTTGTGTGACTGAACGATTATTCTTTACAGTGACCGACTGGACCACATTCGGCACCTGTCTCGCTAACGCGGGAACCGTTCCTACACCGGTGAGAGAGAGAGAGAGAGAGAGAGAGAGAGAGAGAGAGAGAGAGAGAGAGAGAGAGAGAGAGAGAGAGAGAGAGAGAGAGAGAATTTACCTCGATGAATAAAAGTAGAAAAGAATGATTTGAGTCAATTTGTAATAGTTTTATATATAGGTCTACTCTTATCTTGCCTTATCTACTCTTATCTAATCTGAAATGAAAGTGTGTGTGTGTGTGTTATTCACCTCGGTCGCTTGCTGGTCACCCAGCCAGCTTTTCCCTACGGAGCGAGCTCAGAGCTCATATAGACCGATCTTTGGGTAGAGCTGAAACCACATCACACACTACACACCGGGACAGCGAGGCCACAACCCCTTGAGTTACATCCCGTACCTACTTGCTGCTGCTAGGTGAACAGGGGCTAGATACACATTAAGAGGCACTTGCCTCGCCGCGCCCGGGACTCGAACCCGGGCCCTCTCGGTTGTGAGCCGAGCGTGCTGACCACTACACTACGTGGTGTGTGTGTGTGTGTGTTTTTGTGTGTGTGTGTGTGTGTGTGTGCTACTTACCGATATTCACTCCTTCTCTTTTCTACAGGGTTTCAACTCCACCTGCACAGTGGACTCTTCACGAAGGAACAGCTGAGCTCAGAGATGAAAACACTACAACCACAACCACTACCACTACCACCACCACCACCATCATCATCATCACCATTACTATAACATCCACAGCGGCAAAACCAGTAGTAATATCAGCTGTGGATGTTATCTTTTCATCTGAATACTCAAAGGGTTAGAAGAACTCAAATTCTGATGCCCCAGAGAGAGAGAGAGAGAGAGAGAGAGAGAGGAGAGAGAGAGAGAGAGAGAGAGAGAGAGAGAGAGAGAGAGAGAGAGAGAGAGATTACTCATTGAACAACACAGGAATCATGATTTAGTTGCAAAGGAAACATTTTTGATATTCGACAATTTGAGAAGAATTCCTTTTTTGAACCAACCGTGTGTTGACCTGAGTTTAAATATTTCCAAAAAACGCAAAATTTTCTGGAAATATAATGGAACGGAATATCAATAAAAACTCATTATTTATTAATTTAAATTTGCATTTTATTGGCTTTTTTGTTTTGCTGTTTTTTTGGTGAATGTGTCTCGACATTTTCACGTTCCAGTAGTTTTGAACAATTTCCCTTTTGTAGTATTTTTGTCAACCATTTTTACTGCATTTTTTTTGCGGTGAGCGTGGCGCGCTATAACCGAAGTGCAGTGTAAAAACAACAACAATTGAACCGCGGCGTCCTTTCTGTATACTAAACTGTTTCCCTCACGCAATTTAACTTTTTCATCACGCTTCCTACTCCGTTGTGTTTCTAGGGACCTATCTCGTGTGGGAAACACCAGAGATGAATGAGGAAAAAAAGAGATTCCACCAACATCCGCCGTTGTCTAACCTTCAAAGGCTAATAAATGTGTCTATCAGGTTGGTGGTAAAGATCAATGTATATTCAGAAAGTAAATATCTTTTTATACACCTTTCTATGTATTAGGCGTAGTAGAGACAGACACGTTCATTTATTCCCGAGCCTGTGAGTACACACGTCTCGTTGTTGGCATTAAGGAGGGACAGAATACATGGGAACACTAAGGAAGACCAGACAAAAAATGTACTCTTGTTAGGACAGGACATTAAGATGAAAGTTCCTCCCCACAGAATAGAGAATGATGGGAAAAAGAAGGACAGGGAGGGTGGGGCGGGCAGGGCATATACACGAGATTAATATAACAAAAGACCCGTCATTGCGTAACACAATTATCTGTTGGGGAAATCCAATAAAAAAAGTTACATGTGTCAGTGAAATTAATATAATGTCAGGATCTCCCTCCTCTTCCCCGCTCTTACCTGTATGAACGTCAGTTTCGGAGTAAGGGACATAAGAGGAACACGACAAGAGCATTAAGCCAAGCATGAAGCGTTTACTGTTCACTACTTTATTGTTGTGAGTGGTGGAGGATGTTCGCAACACTGATGGACAAAAAAGAAGGAAAAAATCTAATTAAAAGAACAACTTAAAATTCATAAAGATATTTCAGTCACGCACATCCTCTCCCCTTTTCAAAAATAACAACTCCATAGAAATTAAAAGTAACCCATGCACGCAAAAATGTCACAGCCAACTTTAGCTCCTTCATTTGCATTCTACACACAGCCGAACATGAACACTGCAGCATTATAACTAATTAAAGAACATCACTAAACTTCAAGAAACTGTAGCAGGAAATAAAACTTGGAATGAAGCAGTATGTCCGTGAAATTGCTGTGCGTCGGGCGAAGGAAGCTGAAGTCAGAAGATGCAAGTCGAGCTTATCTGAGCAAAGCGCAAAGGGGTCGTGGGAGTTTTCTTGACCAAACAAGGAGTGGATGTAGCTGTGTGGCGAGCTAGTCAGGCAGATGCAGTACTTTCACGATCAAAGGACGCTCAGTATAATTAGAAAGAGAATAATTGAAAGCATTACAAGGTCAATGAAAGGAGAAATCGAAAACATAGATAAGGAGAATGCAAAAGTTCAGTTGTTTCTTCTTAATTAATTAATTCCTGAATACGATCTTCTTGTATTGGTTCTTTTTACCTTTCATACATTTTTTAAATCTTAAATCTTAATTGAGAAGTAGCACGATGAATATCACGAAAGTATGAAACATGAATGAAGAATATTGAGAGAGTCGACGTGATTACAGAAGACTACATTATGATCTCACACTTGATTAACGAAGACTAACGAGGCAGAACATACGCTGCAGGGACAACAACACAACGGGACAGGAAAAGAACAGCTTACTTTATCCTGATGAGGAATGACAGGTTCACTCACCCTCGAAATGGCACAGATGAAAAGAAACATTTATAGTGTGTGTGTGTGTGTGTGTGTGTGTGTGTGTGTGTGTGTGTGTGTGTGTGTGTGTGTACGCGCGCTTACGCTCGTCTACAAGAGAGAGAGAGAGAGAGAGAGAGAGAGAGAGAGAGAGAGAGAGAGAGAGAGAGAGAGAGAGAGAGAGAGAGTCGTACCGTTTCTCTTTCTCTTCTTCCACTTTCTCGTCTCTTTCTCAGGACAGTACCGTCGCCACTTTGGCCACGCATCATCTACATTTCCACATTTCCACATTTACATGTCACAAAGTCGTGAACTACACCTGTTGCATCTACTCACGTCAGGAACCAAGAACACTTCATCAGTCACCTGCAGCACCTCGAACACTGTCAGATGTTAAGGATACCTAGTACAGTATACCATCTCCAGTACCTAGTACATCTCAGTCACCATCAACACGTTTTGACATGATCATTACTCATCACTCATATGAAGGACAATATGGATTCACCAAAGCATTTCAACACTGCACGTTTACTTATATTTACGTTAAGTTAAATTTCTCGGGTTCTCGTCTCGTTCTGGTGATAACGTACTTCTTGATAGAGTTAAGTGGTCTTGTTAAGGAGGCCTACTGGCTCTGTGGGCCAGTGTTTATTTACCTTCACGGCTAAACTAAATCGTGGGTTCCATCTAGGCTCATGACAGTTTCTCGGTGGGAGTGATGACGCTCTTCTGTGAATGCAGCTAGCGCCATTTAACTCTGTTGCCGTGATGCCGTAACTATATATATATGTACATTTTCGCTCATTTGAAATATCATAAGTATAATGTAAGTGATGTACAATAAAAGACAAGACGAGTGACTTTTTTTTTTCATCTTCTTTCATGTTGTGTAAGGTTACTGAGATGTGCATGACTTGGCAATACTTAGCCTGGGAATATTCAATGCTAATATTGGCCTGTACGAAATTCAGTTTTGGAATACACACTCTGCATCCTGTATGTATTAACACACTTAACCGCACTTAACACACGTATTTATTCTTGGTAATTACTGTACCTGTCTCCATATTGCGGTTTATGTCCTTTAAGTGATTATCTTAAGAGAGGCATTAAGAGACGGGATGGGAGAACTAGGAGTGGCAAAAAGGTTGAAGATGGTTTATAGGAAAGCTTTGGTGGAAGATAGGAGTATACTGCACTGAGAAAACAGCAAACAAGACTCTCTAGGAACTGTTCTGTTCTGTATTTTCAATTTTTACTACTATTCGTTCCCACCTTGTCTCTGGTGCAGGTCACAGAACGGAGCAGCTATTGAGAGAGGATGGGACTGTAGCGACGTAGGAGAGGAGAGGAAAAGAATAACTTTTGTAATATATTTAAATCTTTTTGTACTATCAATGATTCCCATCTTATCTTCGGGAGACTATCTGTGAGGGAAGAACAGAACTGCAGCGAAGCAGAAAGTTTAAGGAGAAATATCACAAAAATAGTAAGCATGATCTCCCGGTAATTGTTCTGTACTGTATTTCTATTTTTCCATATTACAGATGGCTACAACCTAAGTACTTTGTACCATCCTCTATGGTAATAATTTTTTTTTAAAGTTACGCACTGACTGGTATTACGAACTACCGTCGTCACTAATCGTGGAACCAAGATTAAATATTGTAAAGAGACGAAAGAAGGATATGCAATAAGCAAGAGACCAACGACAAAGAGAAATATTGAGGAGAAACTATGACTCCATCATCTACTGTCCAATCCATTGACAGAACTGTACAGAGCGACACGATAGGAGAATAATCCACAAAGAGAGGCAATGAGAAGAACCTGCGATTCTCTCTACTAGCGGATTCAATATGAATGAAGAGGAATGTGGGAGCTGGTACTTTTTTGGCGCTACCTAGCAAAATAATACCTGTACAGATTTGACTACCTTTTCCAGTGACGTATTCCTTCACAAGAAACCTTTAAATCACAGATAGAGAAACTCCTGTCCCCGGGCCGTATAATGCCCGCATGACCATTTGATCAGGCCTGTAATTCATGCTATGTACTGGGGTACATATTACTTACATTAAGTTAGTTATCAATGAACTCAGAATTTGGAAACATCATAATCTTGAATAAAGACAGTTTATGGGTTTGTTGAAAATGTGGAAAAGGATTACTATTTTTTTCGGCGACCTGTTTTAAGAATATTCAGATGACTTTTGACAGGACGAAGGTTTCCCACCCCTGGTTAGAAAAAAAGAATAAGCAAAGATTATTCTTTCGAATGTAGAAATCCAGCCAGGGTAGCATGAAGGGAAAGACAAGGACAACCGTGTGTGCCAGTTAACAGTTCACCTGAAAGGGTGCCATGTGTGTACATACTCAACGTGTGACTTGCTCATTGCTACTCGTGACTGATGCTCGTTTTGCACCGACAGGATCTTTGCTTTGATTACTCAAGGATACAAATGAACACGCCACATGAGCATCGCGAGCTACACAGCACACAGCAGGCGCTATATGCCGCCAGACCTTGGGCGGTAGTTCCCATCTCCTCTGTAGCACGGGATCCAGCAGCGATGGCATGGGTCAGTCTGGGGATGCTACTCCTCGCCCTGTGGCAGGATATTTGAGCTGCGCCTGGAGTTTTTTTTTTTTTCCGGATGTGATGTGCCTGGCTCACTGAGTGCTCAAGGTGATGGAGGACATGCTCAGACAATGCTCCGAATATTTACTTTTTTATCATGCCTGAGTGTTAAGCTATTTGGTGGCACACATGTCCACTGAGGCACCGTTCTATCTGAACAGCTCCCTGTACTGCTCGATCACTGGAAACAACAAAGAAAAGAGACAAATATTGCCCACAGTGTCCCACAGCATCCCTGTACCCCCACCCTCCTACAGTATCCCTGTTCTTGCACTGCATTGTCTCCTTTCCATCAATGATGGAGTTGCAGGAGTTGTTCAATGAAAATTTGACTGAATTATGGCGCTAGAAAACTCTAATAACGTTTGATAGGACAATGAAAGAACGCTGAATCTCCAAGTAAGGAACTGCTGTGAGAGAACACTGCATTCAGCAAGCTGCAAGTCGGCAGCTGGACACAATACTGGAGCACCATGGTACTCTTCAGTTCCGCTGATATTTAACCCGCATCACAAAATATTTCCGGTGCTGTGACGCCTCGGTGACAAATCGTTACTAATAGCAACGCGTCAAGCAGGAGATACAGGAAAGTGATGGGACCCTACAGTAGGGAAGGGTGTAGGAGTGCAGGGGGGTGGATGCCTATATATGCAACGGTGACTATCTCACCGCCACACACTCTCGTACAGAAAGCAGAGAGTCGACACCTAACTTCCTTTGTTCGGCAGTGTTACATAAAGTCCGTTGAGTCATGAAGACTGCTGCTAACATGAGCCGCGCCCTGACGCTGTTTGCTGTGGTAGTGCTGGCGGCCACTCTGCTCATGGAGGCGGCAGAGGCTCACCGTGGTGGAAGGAACCGCGGAAAACACAATAGGGGACCTAAGAACTTGAGTCGTGTCTTCGGTAAGTCAGTCAGTCTCTCTCTCTCTCTCTCTCTCTCTCTCTCTCTCTCTCTCTCTCTCTCTCTCTCTC
>CM035187.1:11687620-11703792 GCA_020233015.1 Callinectes sapidus | reverse complement strand
TAATGGACAAGAAAACATTAAAAAAAAGACACGTTGAAAAAGGAGAAGGATGAGGAAGAGGAGGGAAACAGGTTATGAAACACAGGAGTTGGAAGGATTTATTAAAAGCAAGGGAGGAGGAGGAGGAGGAAAAGGAGAAAGAGGAAGGAAAGAAGAATGATGAGAGTCGAAGAATAATGATGAAGAGAATGACAAAAAGGAGGATAATAAAGAATGCAAGAGATGGAGGAAAAGAAAAAGGAAGAGGAAGGGAAGAATAATGGGGAAAGAGTGGAAGAATGATGATAAAAGGGAATGAAAAAAAAGAAAAAGGAGGAGAGAAAAGAATACAAGGAAAGATTGAGAAGAGAGAGGAGGAGAAGGAGAAAGAGGAAGGGAAGAAGAATGGTGAAGAAGGGAATGACAAAAAAAGAAAGAGAACACAGAATACGAGAGAAGATGGAGGAGGAAAAGGAAAAAAAAAGAGGAGGGAAAGAAGAATGGGTAGAGCCTCGAAGAATGACAAAGAAGCGAACAACAAGAAGAAAAGCAAAACAAAACGAAAAAAGAATACCAGAACGAGAAGAACAGAGAACAGAAACACTAGAAAAGGAAATTAAAAAAACTCAAGGACAAGAGGTTAATTAAGAAGAGTAGAAGATATTAGAACCAGTAAAGAGTCAGCAGAAGGAGTGACAAGTGTGTAAGATCAGGAAGTTTGCAGAGAAGCAGTTGGTTAGTTAGTCTGTGGGAGAGTTTGTCTTGGAAGAGTTAAGCTGCAACTGATGCTTTCTTGAGTATATGGAAATCAGATTGCACCGCCAACACTGAAGGTCTTGGTGTGGACGGAGAAGAGTTTACCGAGAAGGAAGAATCGGAGGAGGAGAAGGAAAAGGGGAAAACTAAATGATAAGAAATGATAAGTGAAAAAGGAGTAGGAGGCGAAGGAAGAAACAAAAATAATGAGGAAGAGGAGGAAGATGAAGCCAAAGGAAACTTAAAGAGAGGTAGGAGGCGAAGGACAAAGAAGATAATGAGGAAAAGAAGGAGAAAACCAAAGGATAAGTGAAAAGGAGTAGGAAGCGAAGGACAAAGAAGATAAGGATGAGGAGAAGGAAGTGGAAACCAAAAAAAAAAAAAAAAAGGAGGGGGAAAACTAAAGGATATGTGAAAAAAGAGTAGGAGAAGAAGCAGAAAGAAGATAATGAGAAGGAGGAGAAGGGGAAAAACAAAGGATAAGTGAAAATGAGCAGGAGGCGAGGGAGGAAGAAGATAATAAGGAACAAAATAACGAGCAGAAAGAGGAGGGAAAGTAAGATTAACAGAAGGAAGAGAAACAAGAAGATGATGATGATGATGATGAGTGGTGGAAAGAGGGACGACGACAGTGATGAGGCAATAAGATCTCTCATGACTCACTGAACATTCCCAAATTCACACACGGATGAACCTTCTATTCAAGTCCAATCACGTCACTCAGACCCGCAGCCCAGACATCAAGGGACACCAATGCATGGGAGGAACACAATACTTCATACTACATTTTAGAATTTTATATTGATACTAAGGTGTTTCTCCGTCTCTCGATGTATATGACGTAAATATCAGCCTTATTAGCCTTTTCAGATTCGTACAACTTTTTGAGTACTGGCACGCGTTTTTATATTTATTCTGCTTATTACTTCTCGATTTTATATGACATAAGTAACGGTATCATTAGCTTTTCAGATTCATACACCTTTACAGTTTAATGAATTCAGTACACGAACGCGTTTTTAAAGTCCAACATTGTATATAAAATATCCATAAAACATCCTTAAAACATGACTATCTTCAACTAGAGCCATTGGAAAACAGTGGTGATGAGAGAGCAAAGCGTTTAAGAATACGGGCATTAATAACTTCCTCCTCTTCCTCCTCCACCTCCTCCTTCTCCTCCTCTTACTCCTCCACTTTCTCCTCAAACTCATCTAAGACGCGACAGGCAAGAGGGGGAAATAAGACCAGTCACCGAGGGAACACGACTCCGCCATCAGAGCCTCGCCAGCTGGAGGTCCCCTTAGCGCCTTCTTGATCTCGACACATCACTTTGGCAGTAACGGGCAACGCACACCCCGCCACCAGCCTCCCTACACCTCTGCATTTCCTCTTTAGCCTTATACATGGGCACTACCAGCCAATCGTCTTCCAACTCTTAACATTTCTCTCAGTGCCCTCACCACCAGCTTCCATCAACTCTTAACATTTGACTTATTCTATCAACTCTTAACATTTCTTCCATCAACTCTTAACATTTCATTCCTTCCACCAACTCTTTTAACATTTCTCTGAGCTACATTATATAAAAAAGGCTTTATTTAAATGTAAGCGAGTTTCCTAAGGTGTTTTTACAGTTCTAAGAGGCAGAATAACAAGATTCCTACATTATTAACTGGAGAAACACTCTTGAAAACTTTGCTGATCATCTTTGTAGCCTTGGAAAATAGTCGTGGTGAGAGAACAAAGCGTTTCTGAATAACGATCTTAGCTTCACCCTTTTCAGTAGTCACGTTTTTCTCTCTTTTTCTTAGTCTCCCTTCTCTATTCCTTTTAGTCTCCCAGCCTCAGCCTTTTTAATTTATTTTTTTTCTATTCTCCCTTACCCAGTTCCTTCAGTCCCTATACTTTGCCAATTAGTCCTCTTCTATGATTTCTTACTGCTCTCACCCACTCGATCCCTTTCCGATACTCCATTAAGTGTGTTCAATAACCCTACAGTCTCTTCTCTGAGTACCTCCTCCCTTAAAGAGAAAGTTTCTGCCCTCGCATTTCCAAGAATCCCTTCAGTCCCGCCGAGTCTCACCAGGGAGCAGAGTGGCACAAGGAGGCGACCCATTCTTAACAGCCACGTGTTCTCTTCTATCATTTTCGAGAATTAAATTAAATAGCAAGATTTATTAGTTTTCTCTCTTTCTACAGTGGAAAGCAATGGTGATTATCTTCAATATCATAGACTTTAGAAAGTTAGATAATTTCCTCCACACTAATGTTTTATTGTGTGTTGTAAGTACAGCCACGTTCCGTCTTCCATCTCAGAGTTGCTGGGAGAGTACCTTTAGTCGTCAGGCTTTGTGTAATCCCAAACATAATACGCGGCTAAGGAACGCACAGATAGGATACAGTGTAGTGTTTGAGGAAGTATTTTTGAACCTGTTTCTTTTATTACTATTTTCATCGAGACTCACAAAAGGGGACACTTCGACTCTCCTTTGACGTCTGATCAAGGTTCGTTCTTTGATGTAAAAGTATAAAAAGGAAAACCTATTAAACTTGAGACGTAGTAACCTACTAGACTGAGAGGCAGTTAAGGAGGGCCAGCGGGAGGGTAGGTAATGGGGCGGGCTCAGACGATAACATAGCAGGACGTTCCTCGTTCCTCAATCCTCCGATGCTTGCCTGGTATACACTCAACATTGAGGTCATACACACTACTCAACTGGACCAGACAGTGCCGGTGTAATGTCGCCATCAGAGAATATTACTCTCGTGACCATAACTCAAGGAATAAAGGAAGCTGGAAGAAACCATCGCCTCCACGCGTGTTACTCACTCTACCCAATAATTGTCCCTCTTCTACAATACTTCTTGCACTCATATAATTTAAAAAAACAACACAATAAGTGTGAAAACTTTACTGAAGACAGAGAAACAGTTCGTTGATGCAATCCTGCCCTCAAGCTAAATCATGCTTAGCCAATAGTCGTAATGTGATTTAATTAATTTATACAGTAAATATCCATAAACAATTTCGTAAATCATGAGCAAATTTCCCACTTCACTTCCGCAAGATTAAAGCAAATGAGTTTTCTGAACTTTTGATGAAACTACATATGGTATACACGTACACTGTAATGTACTGAGTGACAATCAAAGATACCGTCTTGACGGGAAGTTTATTTTACAACTTTTCGATATGTACTCGACCGGCGTCATCAGGATAAATTAACATAGAAAATAACAAAGACACAACATTTTTAGTGAGTACCTCGAGGTTACACTCACGTCACACTAAGTCCACTCTCACCCCACACTCGCTCCACGCTCTTGGCGCAGCTTGCCGGCACCCTCAGTAGAGGTCAATAGGGAGAGTTTCATAGATAAATCCCCAGCACCTGCCGAGCCATTCATCACACACTGCACGATCAGTTAACATTAGCTATGCATCACTTGCTTCGGGACAAAATACAATACCACCGCATATTTCTCCCTTCACAGTTTAGAATAATTAAGGTCCTTTCTTTAACAATGCATTTATCTCTGTACGAACAAGTGATGTCTGAAGAGAAACGAAAACAACACAACGTTAGAGACACAGCGATCACTTACAGTACTTCATAACTCCCTCCCAGCTGAGCTAAAGGAGATTAATGCCTCGCAGACCCCAGGCGAGGGTGAGCTAAGGGAGAGGTGAGCCCGCCCCAGCCACCCACTCCTGCCGGTGCACTGAGGGCGGCACTGCAGGTCCAACGCTTGTGAAGGCCGGTGATGGATTGCCAAGAAACACGTCCATCTCCTTCCCAACCTTCCCTCCCCCACTAGGCATTCATTTCTTCTCTCTCTCTCTCTCTCTCTCTCTCTCTCTCTCTCTCTCTCTCTCTCTCTCTCTCTCTCTCTCTCTCTCTCTCTCTCTCTCTCTCTCTCTCTCTCTCTCTCTCTCTCCCTCTCTCTCTCTCTCTCTTTCCTCCCTTTTAAATATACTCATTTCTCATTTCACTTCTCTCCTTCCTGACCTCCCCACCTCCGCTCTGCATTCCCTCCTCCCTTCCCTTTTTTCCTTCTACCCCTTTCGACTTTCTCTCCTATCTCCATCAACTTCATTCCTGTTTATGTAACGCATCTTTCCTTAGTTCTGCTTCAGACATCCACAAACATTTGCAAACCAACGTCATTTCTGTCTATCTTGATGTACTAGTTTTCTGCAGGCGTGGTGGTGAAGATCATGTTTTTGCCCCACAGCAGTTTCCATTAACTTTCCCACCCGTAAACCCGGAAGCTTTCAAGCCACTAAAGTTTATCCCTCATTTCCCTACTGCCTCCCCAGCCCCAACACTCCCTATTCACCTCTTCCCCTCTCTCGCTTCCATCCCCACACGCACAGGCAGTGAAAGGGTTTCCGCGTAATCAAATTATATGCTAAAACAGGCAATTTTCACCAATAAATGTGCGACTAGAGTGATTAAATGGCTTTTGTGGTGACATGATGGCGCGGTTGGACTCTTTATGGCTGCAATACCAAAACCACAGCAATTCACTTCCACACCAATGTTCACCACCACTGCATACCCACCGCCCGCAACACCATAACGTTCGCTAAAACTATCAACCCCACACACACACACACACACCTATATTTACCGCTCACCACCATCACCACCGCTCACTCTGTTAATAAAACATCCACTATAATTATTATTGTACAGTCAGCACCACCTCTCATTATCACCAATCATCACCACCACTACAAGAATTAATCAACATCACGCATAGAAGCAATAATCGCCACCACTACAACCATCATTTCATTACAGTAGCAGTCATCACCACCACCATAAACAGCCATCAATGCTACCACCACCACCACCACACTTGCCTCAGTCTACACCAGATCACCTGTTCGTGTTAGCATCAGCTCGCTTCCGCATAGAAATCTCGGTGTTCCATTTCCAAACGGTGTGAAATGGTTTTATTTTATTTTTTTTTAACAGTTTTCGAATTACACACAGAAATATTTAGGTGGACACTGTGTCAGGATGCAAAGTGGTTCACTGCGCCGTGTTATGAGGCGGCAGCGTGCAGGGCGGGCGGGCGGGCGGAGGCTGGCTGCATCGCTGGGTGGGTGGGCGGGGAAATACCGGAATGGAAGCATCTGAACCCTTAACCTGTTAGAACTATGATCTTTTTCAGGTTTTTTTCCAGATCGAATCGATGAAAAATGTTATAAGAAAATCACTGATATAATTTGTTAGTGTTATCTTTACAAGTATCGTAAGAATAAAAGAAATCAATAAAATAACAGCGTAGGATAACTTTGCGGCAGTCGATAGGATCTTGGTACAAGCTATCACCTTTGAAGCTGTCTAATTTTTCCCAAATCCCACAATTGACTCGCACACGCACACGCACACGCACACACACACACACACACACACACACACACACACACACACACACACACACACATGCGTTGTAATTCAAAATCCACTGTCATCAGCATTGGATTCTGAGTGCAGGCTGTTGGATCTGAAAGTCTTTCCTCTGCATTCCTTTACGTGTACAGATATTTGAACATTTTTTTCTGAATAAATGGAACAAAAACGAAGGCAACTGAATATACAAGAGCGGTAAGGCCCGCTGTACAGAGGGAGGGAGGGCAAGTTGAAAGGAGGGAAGGTTCGAGTACTGCGATGGGAACACTGTGTGTGAATTGACACCTTTGACGGTGTCTTTACTGGCCGGAGTTTCATAATAATGAAAAGATAATCGTGTTACAAAGAGTGAACTGCTCAATGATATACGTGACTACTCTGAAAACGCGTAAAGCCAACAATAAATGAGCATTATAAGTAGTTTTCTTGATCTAACTATATGATTATGGCATATAAGCGATACTGAATAACAAGCGAACGATGTGCTTCAGTGGTCTGAGCCGCCCGGTTAGTACGTTCAGGCGCCGCTTTCTGTCTTCCTCACTGCCAGACATATGACAGACATTATCGTCTCAACTTCATGGAATAAGTGGAAATAAACGTAAGTATCACCGAATTGTATTCGAGTTCAACATTTTGAAACTGTCTTTGTAGCAATGTCTTCCCTAACGGTGCTAAAACTTGATGAGTGACGACAGAAAGACCCATTACATATGATTAACCAGACAAGTTAAAGTATGTTGTTGTTGTTGTTGTTAGGGCTGCGAGGAAGTTGTAGTTTTTATGAGCCCTGGTGTAGTCCTGTGAGACTATCACTGGCAGGGGCAGAATGCGTCAGGGGCCAAGTGTAAGCGGTTCAGGTGAGCGGGGAGAGTTGTGTGGCCCAGGCGGAGGCAGGCGGGCGATGGCGACATTTCAGAAGTTAAAGTAATGGTATTCCATCCATAACATACAACATATTGTAAACGTCTTCCCAAGGGAAAGGTAAACAAGCGAGCAAAACACACAACAACCACTCATGACTGAATGAGTGAGGGAATGATTACGGTGAGGCACCTCAACAGTCAAATGGCTCATGGCACAATAAAAGGTCACCTGAACTTACCTTAAACGATGTAGTTTATCCATCAGATCACCAGTCTCGCACTACCAATGATCCAGCCACCAAGAGTGTTAAAAAGTAGCGTGGGGACAGTAAAACACCACAACACAAAGCCACAAACACTTCTTCCCGCCAACACACACCAAGCGTCTGCTGGTCCCTCTGGTGACGTGGCTGCGACTCAGTCAGTACTGCCAGCGTAAGTTGCCATCTTTATCCTAAATTCATCACTAACATTACTGTTTGCTCTGAAATTGCCGTGTTTCATTGAATTATGTGTTTATAGGCAATTCGTAGGTATGTAGATGAGGTAGGTGCGTACTCGATACGTTCTTGACGAGCTTTGAATGAACCTTATAGTCACTGCAATCTAAACTGGCACTTTTTTACCTGAAGCTTTTACCACATCACGGGGTCGCTCTCTTCCTCCAACCCCGCCCGACCCGTTCAGAGGAGAAATGTATGATATGGATCTAATGATGCGTACATTCTTTTCTGGAGTTATGACATGAACAAAACTAATATATGGACTCATTGAAAACAAGCTGCATCTATAATTATACTCTCTCTTTATCACTCAAGCAATGTCTATTTCATACGATTATCTATGTGTGGCGCCGAACCCATAACCTCCACCGACAACAGTACTGTCAGACCTCAACAAGCGTGTTACTTACCGCTCGCTTGCATTCACTCCTTCACACTCACTTCGTAACACTCGTTCACATTGCAGAGAGTGAAAACACAAACAGTTGAATACAAAGATACAATTATACCCTAAAAATTATAATGGAAAACGCCATCTATTACATTCTTGTTTCTCGCTTTATTTTTTTCCTTGACTTGCCTCTTCCCGTCTACCCGCGACCACATTCATCATCTCAGGGATAAACAAACGCCACGGAATTTTCCTGCACAAAGAAGGAGAAGGAAACACACGCACAAAGGCCAATTATGTCAACTTTTCAGAGAGAGAGAGAGAGAGAGAGAGAGAGAGAGTTATTACACGCTGGAAGGACCTCATTCGGGCAAAACAATACGTCACAGACAACGAAAAAGAAATGATAGTCAAAGTCAGGAAAGTGCGTGACTATTTTTTGGTATAATTACGACCTACTACTACTACTACTACTACTACTACTACTACTACTACTACTACTACTACTACTACTACTACTACTACTACTACTACTATTGCTACTTGCTACTATTATTCCTGTTATTATTGATGGTACTATCGTCGTCACATTGTTGATCCCGCTGTGTGTGTGTGTGTGTGTGTGTGTGTGTGTGTAAAAGATTCCATAATAGCGTCGGAAGAGAAGGGGAGATTCTAAACCTCACAGCCTACTTTACGAGCGAACTTGAGCAGCTGACGAGGCACCAACTCTTCAGGCTCCAAACTATTATGAACTTAAGATCCAGCAAAATAGCGGCGTGGGATGAAGGGAGAGGAGGTGAAGGGATGAGAGAAGGGCGATCGAGAAGGTGGGAAAGGGAGAGGGAGTGATGGAAGGGAATTTAAAGGTGTATGGATAAGGGATACGAGGCAGAGTGTGATAAACGGTGATGTGATGGACAGTGAAGAAGGTTGGAAAGGGGAGGTGGAAATGAGAATGATGAGATGGAGAGAGAAAAATTATTGAGGAGTGTTCGATTAAAGTTGTGAAGTTTTTTTTTTCCACTATTTGTTGTTTTTCTTTTACATAATGGGTTGTTATTTTATTTACCTCTTATCGGTCTTTCACTATCACGCGTTTCGACGGACACACACACACACACACACACACACACACAACCAAGAGAACCTAGCAATAAGTAGGTAAGGGATGTAACTCCAGCGGTTGTGTGTGGCCTCGATGTCCCGGTGTGTGTAGTGTGTGATGTGGTCTCAGTCCTACCCGGAGATCGGTCTATGAGTTCTGAGGTCGCTTCCCAGGAAAAAGTCTGGTTGGATGACGAACAGGCGACAGTGGTAAATAACATACACATTACACACTCCCTTATTCTTGCTTTTTCCTCATCTCCATCTTCCTTTCTACTTTAAACATCCTCCATCCCCCCCCTCCTCCACTTTCACCTTTCCCTCCTCTTCCTCCTCCTCCTCTTCCTCCTCCTCATCTTCTTCCTCCTCCTCATTCAATTAATGGCACCGAGGAGAGCCCATTCCATTGCGTTCCAATCCCAATTGACGAATAATAATTTTGAGGCTTTAAAATCGTGGGGCGCTAAGAGGCTAAAATTCCGCCGTCCCTCGGTGAAAACTTTTACCGCAGTGCTTTGGGTTAATTGCTTTGTTTTACTCATTTCAGCTTCATATTCATGCGCTTAATTGCTTTTATTTCCTTTAATAACTGTTCTGTGTTGGCTTTGGACTGTCTTTCTCTGCGCATTTGTTCTTTTGGTAGTGAGAGAGACAATGTAGAACTGTGTGTGCGTGTGCGTGTGCGTGTGCGTGTGCGTGTGCGTGTGCGTGTGCGTGTGCGCATGCGTGTGCGTGCGTGTGCGTGTGAGTGTGTGTGTGTGTGTGTGTCCATATGAGATACAAAGGAACAATACAACAGGAATACTGGATTGTGAAGGAAGTATGTAAAATAAAACTGCGTCGTGATATAGAAGGTTGAAGAATATTAACATAGAGCAAAGGCGGAGAGAAAAGGAGAAGCAGGAAGAAAACAAGATAAATAGGAGTAATGGTAGCATAAAAAGAAAACGTATATGAAAAGAGAATAAGAAAGAAAAACTCAGTGGAGATAATGTGAAAGCTATGTCTCAGCCGGCAGACAATTCCCTTCGGTAGGCTGAGAGACAAACAAATTTTAGATGAGAGGCAAAATACACACACACACACACACACACACACACACACACACACACACACACACACACACACACACACACACACACACACACACACACTCGCTTGACGCCTAACGCCATTCACCAAAGATATGGAGACAGAGGAGGAAGAGGCGTAGTAGGAGTGGGACGGAGAGGAAGAGAAAGACAAGGACGAGTACGAGGAAAAATAAGAGAAATAGAGAAGAGAGGGAGACAACGCGAGGAAGAAGAAAGAAGAGAGAAGGAAAGGAAGGCAGCGTATCTCTTCTTTTTCAGGATAAGCCTTTTTGAATTACATTGGATTACACTGGAGAGAGAGAGAGAGAGAGAGAGAGAGAGAGAGAGAGAGAGAGAGAGAGAGAGAGAGAGAGAGAGAGAGAGAGAGAGAGAGAGAGAGAGAGAGAGAGACCCAACACATGACTTTTCTTTTTGATTGATGTTTTAATACAATATATTTATACGTACTTGATTAGTAAGAGTACTTGCAATGTTTAAGTATTAGTAATACACTGGTATTTGGATGTATTTAGTAAAGAGCAACTCAAGGACACTACTGAGCAAAAAATAGGTAAATGATAATAATAATAGAATCAAATGAAATATAAAACTTTATCTTTTAACTAAGTTTCCCCACTAACTGAGTCAAAGAGAACGTCAAATTAGTTGAGCCGTTTTATTTTGTTTGCAATTCATTACAAGTTGTTACGTTGTTTAGACAAACAGATATTGTTATTTGGATGCAAATTAATGTTGCGCTTCACGTATCAAAGGCGCAGCTCTACAATGAAAGCTGAAACAACACAAATCGTTCAGAACACCGAGGACCATCATGAGCTGAGTGAGGAGGGAGGAGAGGGCAATAAGCAAAGTGAAAGATAATATCGTACTAGTATATATAGCAAAGATACAAGGAAGGATCATTACGGGTCGTGTTGCACAGACACCTTCCAGGAACAGTGGCTGCTGTGACACAAACACCACAAGGCTCCGGGGAAATTGCCGCAAGCCAGCATTTTTCTCCCTGTCGGATCACCAAGACATACATAGACAAAAGAAAGAAAATTCGGAAAAGGAACACTTAACGAAAAAAAAAAAAAAGAATGAATAGACAGCTTCACATCAATGAAAAATATAATTCCATATGCTTATGTAAATTTGGATTTCCTGAGAGACTGAAAGACATACGTATGTATATTCTTAATCACAGATATATAAATCTTGTAAACTATTACTTTAATTACGAACACTAGCCAATAATAGCCAAGAAAAAAAGTATGAAATAATCGAAAATAGGACTTACAACTCTTCTGTGTCATTTTAGCAAGAAAGAATAAAACAAAACCACTGAAACATGAAAGGGAAGGAAACGAAAACCGTAACATCAATAAAAAGATAATATGATGTTTGTAGCTGAGTAGAAAAACAATTGAATTCACATCAGAGTGGTACCTTTCCGTGATGACATTTCGAGAAACCGTGACACAAGACAAGATGACAGAAAGCTCACTGGAAGACGAGTACACTTAGATTAAATATGCGAGAACTGAACACACGACTTCCTCTGGGTACACTGACTTATATAAGGAGATACCAACCAAAACGTCCCTGAAACCATACAAAATAGCTGAGAATGAAAGGTGCCAAATGAGGTGTCTTTGAGCAAGTAGCAAATACCCAACAGGAGTGTCTTGCCAGCGCGCCGCCCGGTAGTCCTGACACGTGCCGCCCCAGCGATCAGATTGGTTATAGCGAAGCTCGACACTGACGCCTCACTCCCTCTCTCAGTCGCAGCGGTGGTGGTGGTGGTGATTGGATTTCTTGATCGTTCACTTGTGTTTTAAGTTTATTTTCTATTGAGTTAACTGAAATATATGCGTTTTTTATGATTATCTTGTGGTTCATGATTGAGACAACAACAACAACGACGACGACGACGACGACGACGACAACAACAACAACAACAACAACAACAACAAACTCAGCCACCTCCACTTCACTTAAGATCCAAAAAGCTAAACCCTGAAGAGCCATTGCCATTTTTACGAAGTGACCCGATATATTTTTTCTTTAGAAAGTGTCCGAGTCTGTGAGAGAGGCAGAGAAAGATTGTCCTTAAGAAGACGGAGAGACTAAAGTGCAAATGTGAGGCACGTCTTCAGTAAAGAGAGGCTGGGGAGGGATGAAAAGGAGAAGCAGTAGGAAGAGGAGAAGGAAGAGAAGGAGGAGGAGGAGTAGCAGAGACGAAGAGGAGGAAGAGATGGAAGAAGACAAGTAGGAGGTAGGAGAGAACCAAGAGGAGAATGACGAGGACGAGAAGGAGGAGGAGGAGAGAGAGGAAGAGAACGAGAAGGAGGAGGAGCAAGAGGAGGCGAAGCATGCAAGGTTATAATTGAGAAAGTTTATTCATATAATCGTGGATTCATCCGACGCTAACACACTTACACATGTTTGGTATTGCGCATTTACTCTGGCGCAACAACTACATATTTAGTCCATCATTACTGTTTAACTGGAGGGGAATATAGTGAAATGGAGAGATGAAATAGTGGAAGAACAACAAAGTATAGGAGCCACAGAGGAAGGAATCAACTGAATACTGATACATTTGACTAGAAGAAGGGTTACTTTGGACTAAAAGAATGACAAGGACAGATGAACTAGTGAAACAATCAACAACAAAGGATAGGAGCCACAGAGGACAGAATCAACAGGAGACTACTATATTTGACCAGAAGAGGAGTTACTTAAGCTCGTATTCTCAAACACATCTGTGCTTTATCTCCACTATTTCAAAAGCCTTTATTTAAATTTCCACGAGCTTTTCAAGGTTTTTTTTTTGGTTCTAGAGGGAAAGCGACAAGATTTTTTACATTAAGTGGAGAATCTCTCACGAAAACCCCGCTAATCATCTCTGTGGCCTTGGAAAGTAGTCACGGTGAGAGAGCAAAGCGTTTCTAAATACGGGCATTAGGATTAGAAAGAATAACAATCAAGCAGACAGTCCTGATCGCTCTATACGGCACATTAACCATTACAAAAATCACTATTACACGCTCAACATGACACGCTTAACATTACTTGCCTCATATACAACAATTCCCATTCCTTCCTTCACATTTATCCTCCTACTGTCTGCCGCTGTATTGCACATTGATGATACTACCCACTTAATGCTACGCTCTGGATATTTCACGCATAATATCACACTTGCACTCACTTAAGCAGATGATTACCGCGTTTCCCCGCCATGTTATTGCCTCCACTGGCAGTAAGCAGCAGTGGTAAGCGGTATTAGTGGAACAAATGCACTTATTCTTAAACACTTTGCGCTCACACCGTTACTGGTTTCTAAAGGTTCTAGTTGGAGATATAGTCATATTTTTAAGGGTACTTTTATGGTCTTGGTGATGGATGGATTGGCAATATTTCTGGTTTATTATAGGAAGAAATTGTCTTGAGAATCCGACTAATCTCTTGGAAATTTGTGGTGGTGAGAGAGCAGAATGTTGAAGTATACTGGCCAAAGAAACACAATATTATAAAGTCACCTGAGCCCAGCGCACTACACTGGCTTGTCATTGCATCAAATACTCGGCGAAATACTCTTTTGCTCACTGAAGAATTGGATAATGCTGTTTATTTGGTTTGAGAGTTTAATCAAGTAATTTTCTTTGGTATAGTTAAAGGAGAAGGTGGATGAGGAAGAGGAGATGGAGGAGGAGGAGGAAGAGGAGGAGATAAGTTAAATGTCACATTAAGGATTGAAAGAAAATAGAGCATTATATTAGAGGAACAAGATGATACGCATTGGAAAGGAACGAATTTAAGTTAAAAACTGAAGGGGAAATGTAAGAAACGTGTAAAAGAAAAAAAAACATGTCTAAAAGATGGAAATATAAAAAAAGTATGAAATGTATGATAAAAAGCAAGAACAATGACAGGCAACCAGTTATTAGGAAAGGCAGAGGAAAACAAAGGGACAGATCTGTTACCCCTTACAAGACCGCATGTGATAAATTAAGTTAGGAATTCAAGTAGATGCAGGAGGAGGATGACGGTGATAATAATGACAAGAAATAGAAGGACGAAATGAGGAAGTCAATATAATAAAGGACATTGAGGAGGAAAGAGGAAGATTGCCAAGAGGGAAAGGAAAACGAATGAAGATGTAAGGAGGGGACAAAGAAGCGTAATGGAGACAAAAGAAAAGAAAGAAAGGAAAGTGGAAATGAAGAGGAAAGATGACCAACAAGACACGAAGGAGAAGACGAAAGAGAACATGAGGAAGAGAAGGAGAAGAAAAGTAACAGAAAAGATCAGGAAAAAAGAGAGAGAGAGAAAAAGAAAAATGAATAGAAAAAAGATTACGATACGAGGAAGAAATGTACAAGAGAAAGGAAAGGGAAAAAAGGCAGAAGAAAAAGGAACAAGCAGAAAAAAAAAGAAGACAAAGAAAAAACATACGACGATATAGTGAAGAAGGAGAAGCATGAAGGAAGAGATGAAGGTGAAGAAAAATATCCACCACAGAAGACGAAGGAACAGAGAAAAAAAGAGAAGACAAAGGGAAAACATGCAACGAGATAGCGAAGGAGAAACTTGTAGGAAGAGATGAAGATGAAGAAAAACATCCACCAGAGAAGACGAAGGAGAAGAGAAGAATGGAAGAGGAAGAGCAGAAAATAACGAAGAAATATGAGAAAGCGAACGAGAGAGAGAGAGAGAGAGAGAGAGAGAGAGAGAGAGAGAGAGAGAGAGAGAGAGAGAGAGAGAGAGAAGGATAAGACGAAGGAGGGCGTGAGACTGAAACTAAAGTGGATTCTAACTAATTGCAACAGAGGCCGCTGCGCTCCGGGAACAAGGCCAAGAGATTGGTGGCGAGTCTCCGTGTGAATGTGTGGACTGAATCGCTGCTAAGGCCACGCTGTTCCTATAAATTTGTAGTTTGCAGATGCTGTTCACAGTCATAAACATAAGAAAAACAGAAAATAATGGAAGCTGCAAGAGGCTGTGAAACTGATTCGTGGCAGTCCCTATGTGAACACCTCTGCCTATTTCCACCTGTCATCGGGACTGGGTGGCATAGTTGGTTAAAGCAGTGCTGGCGGCCCGGGTTCGAATCCTTGCCAAACCTTGTTGCCAAGTGGGAGATGTAGCGCTCTCCCGTTAACCCTAGTAGTGCCATATGAACTAAGCTGTTGCGGCACCTAATTTAATCATTTCCATTTTTTTCACCTATCATCCTCATTCATAAACTTGTCCAGTCTTCTTTTAAAGCTCCCCAATGTCTGAGCACTAACAATATGAATACTGAGTCCGTTCCACTCATCAACTATTGGAAAATCAGTTCCTTCCCATTTCTCTTCTAAACTTGAATTTCTCCAGCTTGAACCCGTTATTTATGAAGAGGTAGGAGGAGGAACAGAGGTGGAGAAGGAGCAGGAGATGGAGAAGGAGCAGGAGGTGGAGGAGGAAAAGGTAAAGAAGCAAGGCAACGTAACTTTAAAGGAAGGAAGATTCGTGGGAGTAAGGGAAGGATAAAAGAGAGTAATACGTGATCTCAAAGGGATATTAAATTGAAATGTCTTGTTTTTTGTACAGTTCGCTCCATCAAAAGCTCTGCCTCTCCACCTCCACACATTCAGTAGCGCCGTGTGTCGTTTTCTATCTGAGAAGGGCTGCTGCTTCTCTATGACTGATTAAACGCCCCTAAAGACACTCATACTCTGAAACACTCCTTTATCATTTCTATTTTCCAAAGGCCACAGAGATGATAAGCGGGAATTTATAAGTGTTTCTCCAGTTAATAATATAAAAATCATGACATTCTACCTCTATAATCGTAAACACACCGTAAAAAATTCGTGTCCATTTAAATAAAGCCTTTTGAAATGGTGGTGGTGGTGAAGCAAAGAAGTGTTTGAGAATACGAGTCTAAATCTATGAGCCTTCACTCACTTGACCTGCACCACTTGCTTTGTCCTCTGACCGCTCCTATCATCAGTACGTTCCCCGCTCTTCTCTCTCTCTCTCTCTCTCTCTCTCTCTCTCTCTCTCTCTCTCTC
>CM035187.1:11649163-11682640 GCA_020233015.1 Callinectes sapidus | reverse complement strand
TACTCTACTCTCTACTCTCTCTCTCTCTCTCTCTCTCTCTCTCTCTCTCTCTCTCTCTCTCTCTCTCTCTCTCTCTCTCTCAACCAATATATAAAAATTACGCGAAATTTTATCCGAGCAACTCTTGTGTGTGTGTGTGTGTGTGTGTGTGTGTGTGTGCGCGAGGATGTATTAGTTCAGAAAGTGGAATAAAATGCTACTTAATAGACAAAACAGAGAAATACATAATGACTGATGTAACAAAAGAATTGATACATATGTTGACAGACAAAGAATCAGAGAGAGAGAGAGAGAGAGAGAGAGAGAGAGAGAGAGAGAGAGAGAGAGAGAGAGAGAGAGAGAGAGAGAGAGAGAGAGAGAGAGAGAGATGGAGTGAGAGATGAGATGGAGAGAGAGGAGTTGATGGATGAGAGAGAGAGAGAGAGAGAGAGAGAGAGAGAGACCATAAACACAAGGCAAGCTAAACACAAATACACACAACACTAAACAGATGAGAAAGAGAAACGACCCACAAATTAAGACAGACAAACAGACAGACACAAAGACAGAATAGAAAGGGGAACGCAATGACGACGTAGGGACACCAGATCAGACCCGGACAATGAGGTAATGGAGCCCAAAGAGGAACTTACAATAGAAAAATAAGGCTTAAGCAGGATTGGTGACGCCTTGCCTTCTGCTGACCTTCACTTCTCGTCCCTGCCGCTGCTCAGGGTATGGACGAGGCAGAGGTGGTAGGAGCGACGTCAGCGGCAGGGCCAGTGGTGATGCTGGTGATGGCTCTGGTGGTGGTAGGCGTGCCGGCAGCAGACCATGGCGAGGCGTGCCCGGGCAGCAGCTGGTTGAAAAGTGACGGATTGGGCAGCTGGTCACCCTCTTCCTCCGGTAAGGCTGGCTATTGTGAGTTATGAGTGAGTAATGTGATTCGTAGGGTATTTGTCCTGTTTCAGTGTGGGTATATACTTTTATTTGCTTTTATTTGGTCTTTTGCTGTTATTCTTGTTTTGATGATAGAGATGCAGATGGTGTGTGTGTGTGTGTGTGTGTGTGTGTGTGTGTGTGTGTGTGTGTGTGTTTGTGTTAGCCTCTGCTCCCTTTAATTACCTTGTAGTACCCTTTGATGGATGGGTGCATTGCCTGCCTGTCAACACCTGCCGCCGGTGCTCTTGTCTCTTGGAGTGTGTGTGTGTGTGTGTGTGTGTGTGTGTGTGTGTTGTGCCGTCCTCCCCTTCATCCTCCTCTCTAGCGTGTTTGTCAACTTGTTCCTTGAAATGTGATGTCGATTGCCTGTCAATTGTAGCTAAGTTTAGTGTGCACTTTGCTGTAAGGCACCATTAAAGATTTCTATATCATCATTTTTACGATGATCACATCCATTTTTCTTTAAAGAATACATGAACTCAAATTATAACAACATTGGTAACTCAATGTGTTTCTCTTCATAACACAGAAGAGGTGAACACAACCAGTGCACATGTCCCGGCTGTTACTACCCTGACATGGGACGCCCTCAGGGAGGAGGCTCGCAAAGTTAATTTGGAACTGCCGCAGGATGGTGTTCCTCTACCCATGCTGACCTGCCACATGCTTCCCGCCCCCTGCCGCCACGCCGATATCTCCAGCTCCCCTTGCATGAAGAAGAGGCAGCGGGCCCTGTGCGTGGCGGTGGGTGGGACGTGTGGGGCTGTGATGGTCGTCACGAATGAACCGATGAGTTGCTGCTGTGCGAGGAGGAATAATAGCATAGAAGTAAGTCTGCAGAAAACGTGTCCGTTATCCATAGAAAGCACTGCAGAAAAGAGAGAAAAAGAAGGTGAAGGAGGACTTGGCGAGCGACGAGGAAGGAAAGAACACATCACTAGAGCATCCGCTTTGCCTTCGTTGCAAGGAGAACCGCCTGACATCGACGATAACGAGGCTGTGGACAACAAGACCAGCAGGGAGCGAGTGGAGGACTCCGAGGAGTTTACTGAGGAACAAGTGACGGACACGACCGTTATGGAGGACATCATGGCCGCCCTCGTCTTCCTCTTCGTTGGAGCGGTATTAGTGCTCATCAAAAGCCGAGTCTTTAGAATAACGAAGAAGAAGCAACAGGAAGACAGGGAAGTGGAGAGCCAGGAGACACTAGTAGATGAGACGATCATATGACCCTCAAGATGACCTGGCCATTGGTGTTGTCTTGAGCATTACCTCCATGCCAAAGATCAGTGCCAGTGTTAGAGTACCGAGCCATGACCTTATTATATGTTGTGTTGTCACGGTGCTTATCGCGGCCTAAAGGGGGCTGGGTGGCATAGTTGGTTAAGGCGGCTCGTCTTGGGCCTCTGGTGCTGGCGGCCCGGGTTCGAACCCTTGCCAAGCCTAGTTGCCCAGTGGGAGATGTAGAGCTCTCCCGTTAACCTTAGTGGTGCCATATGACCTAAGCTGTTGCGGTACCTAGTGGAATCATTTCCATTTCATCGCACCGTAACGGAGAGAGAAGCTGCTCAGGTTACGTGTTTGACTGTAGCTCTCAAGTCGCTGATCATTCGGTGGTTTTGCTCATCAAGAAAATGATTTAAGTGAAAAGACTTGGACTATTTGAGAAAAGTTTTTAATGTACTAACGATGAGAGAAATCTACACACACACACACACACACATACACACACACACACACACACACACACACACACACACACACACACACAGAAGCTAGGGCGACGCGGGGAAGGGGGGGGCGGGTAGGGGTGGTCGAATTTAAGTGAGGCTACGAACGTAATGACTGGAGCAATTTGACAGGCCTTTGAAGTCTTGGGGAAAAAATATATGTACGTATAAAACTGTGTAAGCAAATCAACAGGACTTTGATCTCTCGGTCCACCAGATAATGATTCATCAACCTCATCAAACTCGCATTCCACGCCTGTATTGATGGGACCAGATGTACTTTATTTTTTTTTTTCCTTCCCTGTATTTCTGTCATTTTGTTCCACGTTTTCTCCCCTTGACATGTAATACTCTGTGCTTATGTAGTGTAAATATATTTTGTATATTTATTGATTACAAAAACAATCAAACTGAGTCTGTATTATGATTATTCTGAATTTGTGTGTATATACTGTGTGTGTGTGTGTGTGTGTGTGTGTGTGTGTGTGTGTGTGCCAGAGAGAGAGAGAGAGAGAGAGAGAGAGAGAGAGAGAGAGAGAGAGAGAGAGAGAGAGAGAGAGAGAGAGAGAGAGAGAGAGAGAGAGAATGACAATCAATTTTAACTTTTCAGCTTCCACAATGTTTTTTTTTTCTTTTTCTTTTTTTCAGAGCCATTCACTTTTGTAATTGAAAAGAAATATGCTCTCTCTCTCTCTCTCTCTCTCTCTCTCTCTCTCTCTCTCTCTCTCTCTCTCTCTTACAAAAGCACTTCGTCATATGTATCGAAGCTTCAAAGCAGAGTCGGTACCCGTGAACTGAAGTCGTCTGATTGTTGAGAGCGCTGACTGTACTGCTGGTGAGTCAGTGTCTCCATAGGTACATACACTCCCATTATTTTCACACATGAATGACCACCGCACCAGGATTGATGTCTCCTCACAGGACTGCAGATGCGCGCCGCTGTCCATCAACACGTCAGCGGCAACTTGTAATGAAGTGCAAACGGGAATATAATCGCTAATCAATAGAACATACATCGTCTTGTTACTATAGTTTACGGTCTTTAATGAAGGTCTTTGCTATTCTTTTAATATTTTGTGATATTTTTTCAAGCGTTTTTTGCGCAATCAGTAAGACAAAATGCCATGAGAATCCATGTAAGCAATGTCTGGTGCTTCTGAATGTAATGGTAGTGGTGAAAGACAGACGTATTCAATGACAGGTCTTGGATGATACTCTCTTCATTGAACACTTAAGTCCTTCTCGCCTCACCGTTTAACAATTGAAGTTTTGCTGTGAATCAAGGGACAAGTGAGCGAATACTTACCTCAAGTACATATAAAAAAAGCTGCAGTTGAAGTTACACGTGTTTGTTAACTAAGGCTTCTAGTGATAGATGAACAAGATGTTTATATCATTAAAAGGATAAACATTTTTGAGAATATGGGTTTTCATAGTTACGGTCTTGGAAAATTGTCGTGTTGAGAGAGTAAAACATTTTAGAATACTAATTTAAGTTACCAACACCACGAATCCCTTTTAAAGTTATAATGTTTACTTCTAAAGCCTTTTGTATCTACTGTGCAATAAAACCACTTGTTGCTTCTCCAAGGGTCGATGTTCTGATTGACATAAAGGACCATGTTCTTTACGAGAGCAATCTAATACAACAACAACAACAACAACAACAACAACAACAACAACAACAACAACAACAACAACAACTGAAACAAAGATTGCTTCCACCTCCCCTCTTTCTCCTTTTGTCATGTTTATCATCACTGTTTTCATAACATTCACAGCTTACCAGCTTTAATACGTAATATCCTGTTTTCACTACTGTCTGGTATTATATAGTGGTAGAGGTAGGAGTAGCAGTAGTAGTAATAGTAGTAGTGGTAGTGGTTCTTGGTAGCAATCATTAATATTCTTGGTGTTATTGTTGTTTCATTGTTTAAATTATGTAATGAAATCGAAAAATACAGAGAAGAATAGATTGGAATAAAAAAAGAAGAAAAAGAAACAGGGAATTACGGTTAGGAAGAAGGAGGGCGTGATGCAAACAGACTGGACTAATTCACGAACAAGACCCTTCTAACCAACCAATTGTCGTGTCTCTACGTAGGAACTAATATCATAATACTTGCTGGAAACGATGGCTGCCTTAAACGTACACTGTCAATACTAGCAAATGGCATGATCAGGATTGCTTGTGTTGTAAATAGGAGGAACATTTCAGTACATTTGACAACTTGAAATCTACGGCCGATTTAGTTCCTCATAATTGTTTAATGATCCACCACGTATTAATTTATTTCTATCTATCTGTGTGTCTATTTTTTTCATTTATCAGAAACCTTGTACATTGGTCTACTTTCATCGTGGTAGCTCACTGACTTCATCTACTATTTATTTAATTTAAATGAAAGTCTAGATTTTTTTCTTTTGCTTTCTCTCTTCTTCACTATCTATTCAAGTAACAAAGTAACAAAGGTAACATGACGCAGCATAATGATATACAAAAAAAAAAAAAAAAAAGAATAAAAGAAACAGTTCAGGTTAGAGATTTTCCTCAGTTTTATTTCACAAAGGCAACTCAGTTCCGTGGCTGATTCTCGCCCTCCATTCCACAGATGGCACTGCTTGTGAGGCTTCGAAATACAATTTTAGGAGGTGATCGAGCTTCATTTTCTCATTCCTTGTTTTAACCTGCCCACTTGCTGCACGAGCCAACCCACATTCGCTCATCGACACGCATTGTGGAGGGGAAGACCTCGGTCGCCAAATATCACCTGTCCTTCGTCGGTCGTGGAGACAGCTTGTACTGTGTTGTTGAATGTGAAGGTGTAATTCGATTGCTACACCATGGATGATGATATTAGAAGGAGGTATTTGTGATGTTCTTTTATATGTTGGATGTTTAAATTTTATGGTAATATACTTAGTGGTCTAATTATAGGAGTAAGTGCCTTAGCTTCTATAACTGTGTAACTTTCTTGATGGTATGAACTGCAAGACGATTAAGAGATATCGACGAAACTACGCCAGACTGCTTGCCTAAGTAGACATGGTGCTTGTGAAGGTAATCGATAATGACGGTGGATGTGAGTGTGATCAGTAGTGAGTGATGTTCATTCGGTGAGTAAGGTGTGGTACGTTATCATGTCTGTGGAAGGGAGTCGGTAAGGTTGACGGTGCGTGCTGGTTTGCAGAATTAGGGTCCTCTTTATGTCCCTGCGGTATCAGCACTGGTGGCAGAGTTTCAAGAACCCTTACACCTATCGGCCAGAACTATACCAAGACTTGGATATGAGGGATGACTTTGTGATAACCTTTGGCTACCGTGGGAGCAGCGTTAAGGTTTGAATTATTATTAATGGTGCATTACTAACTGTTGTTAATAGTGAATTACAAAAATGATTTAGTATTATCGACATCACTTACCTACGTTTTTTTGGCTGGTCGGAATTAAATTCATTAATCCCACGTACTGTCCTTACAGGTGCCTTTGGTGTTGTTCTGTTCAATATCATCAAACCTACAGACGGCATTGCTAAACCGACCACGTCGGGGGCTCAGCATCAGCCTCAAGGGTGAGAGTGCCTATCCTTTCTGGTGGCTGAGGTCTTTCCTCGAGCACAAGACGCCCCTTCCAGGTGTGCAGGGGACGGCAGAAGTGCTGCTTATGGCGCACAAGTACGATATCCCGGGACTCGTCGAAATGAGTCGTACTGTAAGTGATTGGATCAGAGGTATCTAATTGTGATATTAGGTTACTGTGGCAAGTTAAATGCATCCGAAATAAATTACTTGTATCAGTGGTGTTTAGTAGGTAAGTTATTAGGTTACTTGCAACATTTCATTACACTTTTGTTATTTGTCATTGCTACCCTTCATCATGATGAGTAAGGTGATCGTTCCGACTCTCCATGAGGTCAAAAACGCTTATTCTGAGGAACTGCTCCCTTTCATTTCATTGCCTCTGTTCCCTTCACCTTAATGTCACTCTCTCTCTCTCGTGTTCTATCCCCAGAAACTTCGTACCTTACTCAACACTGAAAACTTTTCTCATGTATTCAACGCTGCCTGTGAAACTGAGGATGAAGAAATATTGGAAGAGTGTGGCCATGTGAGTGATTCTCATTCACGTAAGTCTGTCTGTCAGCGTATATTCGAAGCTGGTTACAATGAGAATATCTAATACATTGTTGTTCTCAGATGATCGCTGCGTGGACAGACGAGCTGCTTTCCTTGCCCAATTTATCGGTTCTAAGCAAGAAAGCAATGGTCAAACTGCTTGACCATCACAGATTGTCTCCTTCCTCTGAGCTCAAAGTATTCAACGCAGTCATTAACTGGTAAGTTGTAAGCAGACATCGGTTATTGACATGAAAGTAGTGATTGGTGAAACATGATTTTTTCGTTATAGATAATGTATTTGTTTACTTTCACATTATATTCAAGTATCTGGTCCCGGCAGGTGGAACAACTGTGGCAGGAGGTTTAACGAGGAGCTGATTTACTTGGATGACTTGCGGTGTTGCCTGAATAAAGTGAGATATCTACGAATGACTGAAGAAGACTTCAAAGAACACGTCCTTCCATCTGGAGTGATTCCCTTCGAGGATGTTGAGGTGATGCTGAAGAAGCTAAGGAAGAAAGAGAAGCGTGGTCTTGCATATGATACGTACAACAATGACTTGCAGGGAGCACCGCGCCCAAAACCACCCAGAATTGTTCATTTCTACTCGAGAATTGAGTATGCGGCTACACGGCAGCTGAAACTCGCGCACAAAACCTTTGAAGGCGACCGCTACATCACCTGGTTCACGGTCGACAAACCGTGTAGAATTCGACGTATTTCTTCTCAATCCATCAGGGGGAAAGGCGAATTAGTGTTAACTCTGAAAGACCAGGGTGGCTCCGTAGCAACAGGGCAGTGGGAGAAATTCTCGTGTACCTTCGAGCGTCCGGTGTTATTGGAGCCACATGGCACTTACAAGTTAATTTATCAAAGTAAAACTAAACGAAGCGACGAGGATTTCACGATAATCATTAAGAAAATTGTAGGTGGTGTAACATTTCTGGTGTTACTAAATACCGAATGTCTAACCTTAGAGTTCACTGCCACTCAATCGGATTCAGAATCAGAATCTGATTCTGAATCAGACTCATCAGAGTCCAATGGAAACAAAAGCAGTGATGGGTCGGACTCGATAGAGGTCATTCAAGAGGCTGAGGCCATGATGGCTGACCTTCAGGTTGGTGAGCCACCGATACCGCTGGCAGCGGCACCAACAACACCGCCGCCGCTGGCAGCGGCACCAACAACACCGCCGCCGCTGGCAGCGGCACCAACAACACCGCCGCCGCTGGCAGCGGCACCAACAACACCGCCGCCGCTGGCAGCGGCACCAACAACACCGCCGCCGCTGGCAGCGGCACCAACAACACCGCCGCCGCTGGCAGCGGCACCAACAACACCGCCGCCGCTGGCAGCGGCACCAACAACACCGCCGCCGCTGGCAGCGGCACCAACAACACCGCCGCCGCTGGCAGCGGCACCAACAACACCGCCGCCGCTGGCAGCAGCACCAACAACACCGCCGCCGCTGGCACCAGCACCAACAACACCGCCGCCGCTGGCACCAGCACCAACAACACCGCCGCCGCTGGCACCAGCACCAACAACACCGCCGCCGCTGGCACCAGCACCAACAACACCGCCGCCGCTGGCACCAGCACCAACAACACCGCCGCCGCTGGCACCAGCACCAACAACACCGCCGCCGCTGGCACCAGCACCAACAACACCGCCGCCGCTGGCACCAGCACCAACAATACCGCCGCCGCTGGCGGCAGCAGCAGCAGCAGCAGCAGCCCCTACGATAGCCGTAGAAGTCATTGCAACAGGCGCCTCTCCAGTAAGAGGAGCCGAAGTACAGGGAAATAGGAGTCGAAATGAGTGGAAGCAGCAGCCACAGCCACAGGCACAGGAAGCGAATGGTTATGTTGAAGAGGGACTGGCTACCAACGAACTAAGCTACATGAAACTACTGCGTGAAGCGATGGATGAAGAAGATTAAAAAATGTAGATGGCAAACAAGTGGAAGGTGAAAAACTGTTGGAAATTGTCGCTGGGAGATTTGCTGTGGAGTTGTATGAATGGTTTTACTCTAAGCAACTTTTACAAACGGAGTTGATTTTAGCTTTCACGTCCATTTTAATATTGAGGTTTTAATTATGAATGTTTAGGACTACTTCCAATTACGAAAGGAAAAAAGCGTGACTTTGATTTTTATGATTGATTTCTTAGGATGTTGCGCATGTGATAAAAATAATCTTGTTTGACTAATGTGTTGGTTTTAAATAAACATTGTGCTAGTAATTGGTCTACTTTTGTTTCCTTGAGAAAATATTGATGCGATAAAATGTTACTTTTGATTCACGTATTCTCTTAAATCTTTAAATACTTTCAAGATTTTTATTTCTAAGCTTGGAGAGAAAAATGTCGGTGCGATTATCTTGTACTGCACGTCTGGAACTTGCTCTTGATGTTTTATGTGAAATACTATAACCATTTCTCGTGAGTGCGATCAGTGCGGTATTCATCAATATATGTAGGGATAAACTTGTTATAATAGGAGGATGACACTGACAACCAATAAAGAGAGGCTAGGCTAGTGGTGTCAGTGCCGCTCAAGTCACTCTACTCTGAAGAAAACAAACTTCCCCAGTCTTTCTCAGCATCTACGTTAACTGAGTTCGAGATTGAATTACTTGAGAGAAATCGAGCATGGAAGTCTGGAGAGGTAATAAACACCATTTCTTTCTTTCTAACCATTCAAGGGTAAATTTGCTATAGGAGGGTGACACTGACAGGCAATACTGAGAGGCTAGGCTAGTGGTGTCAGTGCCGCTCCAGTCACTCTACTGTACTCTCCACAAACCTCCTCAGTCTTTCACAGCGTCTACGTTAACTGAATTTGAGATGGAATTACTTGAGATAAGTTGAACGCGGAAGTCTGGAGCGGTAATAGGGCGTTGCCAATTAATGAGATAAAGACTTCCCTCCGCGTGGCACTGCGGCAGAACCAAAAGAACCAACCCCTTGACCTCGCAATACACAAGCTGGCCGGTAGTTTCCTGTGGTCTCGTCAAGTCTTAGCGTAGTTTTTTTTTTCATTTTACAGATTTTTTCAGCTTCCAGGCAGTGTGTCTCCCTGAGGTCGACACCATCCTGCTGCAGTTGTTGAAAAAGGAAGACCAAAGAGTCCTAGTTTGTTTCAGTAATTGTGAGGAGTCACGATTCGGTAACCTGAACAATCCAAAAATTAGTAGATTTTTCATTACTTGGTTAACTTAACTTCTTTCTCAGTCAGAAAAAAAAAAATAATAAATAAAATAAAAACTTCAAAGTAAAATGTTTTAAATGGAGACCGCGCGTCGCTCCTCTTTACAGGAAGATAAGCTGGTGTTATTATATGCACGTGAAATCCCAATTTTATTGTTTATTCGTAAGCTGAGCACTATCAGTGTGATAATTGTGAAGTTTACAGGATGGTATTGTAATACTATCAAGGATAGTATAACAGTACTATCCTTATAGCTACAGTATATACAATACTATCAGTACTATCCTTGATATGCAAGTTATATTAGTGAGGGAAAATAATTGATTATTTAAGATTTAATATAAACAAGTAGATGGAAATTTCAACTAGGTTTTTATTATGGTTACTACTTTGCTCGGCGGACGAATCAAGAAGGTCCAACCAAGGCTGGCGGCGCAGCACTCAGTACGTGACAAGTCGCAGCGCCTGCTGGGTACCGCATGGTGGTCAGTGGATACCAAGGCCTCAGCTGGCAAGAACAGGAACAATTTAGTGTTACAAATGAAGTAAACTTAGACGGAGGACGTAAGTAAGAGAGAGAGAGAGAGAGAGAAATAGGTTTTTATTAACACGTGGAAAGCTCTGTGTTGTGGCAAGGTACGAATGCCCTTGCCTTCGTCAGTAAAAGTTGTGAAATTACAATATCAGCAACGTGACTTCAGAAATTGCTCCGGTCATATATCTATCCTGGAACGTCCGTATTTGTGGGTCGGTTTATAACATCACACAGACGATGAGAGCAAAGCGGCGCCACCAGAGCATAAATGACAGGGGTTGAACATTAACCTAAACATGATGCGGTGGTTGGCTGGACGTCCCATACGCCAGTCACTATCAAAGGGAACCCTAAACATTTGAAAGGTGTCACGGACGTGGTACTCATATTTTATTTTATTTGTGTACTTATATTTTTTTCTTCTTCCCCTTTGGGCTTTGTTTAGTTCAGCCTCGTGGTGGTTGGCGCCACGAGTAACCGCAGGTCAGAAATGGGAGGAGTTAATGGGTCAGTGTGGGGGGGGGGGGGGGAGAGGTCAGCCGCACCTCTCACCACTCCTTAATTTGTTACCATTTGAAGGTCACTTTATTTTTCATTATTTTGTACATTTGATGTTTTAGTTTAAGTTTAATTGTTTTTGAGTCACTATACGCTCACACACACGCTCAATCACACTCACACTCACACACGCTCACACACACACACACGCTCACACACACACACACACACACACACACACACACTGGCACACACTCGCACACACACTCACTCACTCACTCGCACACACGCTCACTCACTCGCGCACACACGCTCACTCACTCGCACACACACACACACACACACACACACACACACACACACACACACACACACACACACACACACACACAGATAAGTGTTTCCAATTAGATACCAAAACTTTTCTTGGAGGTATAATGTCTTTCATCTGTCATTCTCATTTTCACGTATTTTCATATTATTCATCTAAAGATAAAGACCTTCGAGGCGTTCTGTCTCTTGTGAGTTTATGTATGTATGTATGTATGTATAACATGTGTTATGGTAAAATCAGTTATGTATTTGTTTATTTTTCTTTTATTAGCAGTTCCTGTACTTTTTTATTTTCTATTATTGCAGACAGTTTTACGGAGGAAAGAGTACCAGAGATATAGCGATTGTTTCGAGTTGGGCGTTGTGAGGAAGTGACCACCTTTTCAACGCAGCATTGCCTCAAGACGAGTGTGAGCGAAGGAAGTGCCGTGAAGGCTGGGTGAGGTGAGTGAACATGGTGGTGTCTGTATACTCCTATTACTACGACATTTCAGCTCTTAACTTTCCCTACTGACATCAGTGATCACGCTGCAGTGCCTCGTGCCACCCTCGTTCGTGACAAACATTTCCTGTTCAAAATGAAACAGTTACCGGTGCATGATGTCCCTACATGAATGCACACTGTTCACCGCTTCATAATGTCCTCGAAAACAAACACAGGACGCACGCAATATTCATGATATATTTTTCATAAAGTCAGTTGGTAAACAGGATGAGTATAAATTCTACCCGGAAGGCGACAGTTTTGGTAGGAGAGGGAAAGAGCAGAGCGGCGGTCCACGGGCAGTCCTTTTAATGTAATAAGTTTGGAAGGAAGATTAGTGCACTGTAGGGAGGAAAAAAAAGTAGAACAAAAAAGGCTGTTGACTCATTTTCATCTGAGAAACAATATATTACAAAAACCTTCACAACAAATTTATCACAGTACCGAGAGATACTCACTGAAAACCACGATGACATGAACAGCGACACTAACGTTAACTGAAACACAATTTAAACTTTACTAACCATCGCTCTTCCAAGGCCAGTGATGAACATTTAGCAATAAGTGGATAACAACAATACACGGATCGCCAAACCAGCCGACAACCCTGAGCCAATGGTGGTGCCTGCCTTGGATCAATGGGGGAGGTCAAGTGGCTGTAGTCTGAGCCTTCTATCGGGTGCAATCAAGCCACGGGAGGTGCAGAAATTGCCACTAATAAGAGAGGGACAGCGCGGTGATTCATAACGACCCAAGAGCAGCTCCACATAATCCCGACGACTCTGAAGCTCGTGTCCTTTTAAGCACATCTATGCTCTACCACCACCATTTCAAAAGACATTATTTAAGTTTACACGAGTTTGAGTTTTTTTTTTTTTATGATCCTAGAGGTAGATTGATAAGATTTCTATATTGTTAAATGAAAAGACGCTTGAAAAACCCGCTAATCATCTCTGTGGCCTTTAGAAATAGCGGTGACGAGAGAGCAAAGCGTGTCTGAATATGGGCATGAGTGACTTGGCAGCGTGGCTTGTCCTTGGTGAGTTACGGTCAGCGGCGGTCACACAATAGCACGCGTTGCATAGTCCGGGAAGTGAAATGAGCCTCGTACATCAGACTTTCCGTCCAACTCCATAGCAAGGAAGACGAGTGAGCCGCCTGAAGTCACTGATGCTCTCTGAATTAAGTGATATTTCCACCGTGAATAGTATTATGGCATAGATTTCTTGCTTTGGAGTGAGTATGCGATGTCTGTTTCCGCTTTCATTCATGTTGGCAGCCTCAGCGCGGAGACGAATACCGGGAGGGAGGGAGGGAGGGGGTGAGGTGGTGCGTGGCTGTGGAAAATGAAAGATACATGTTTAGTGACTATAATATGGTTCAGGCAGTTGGATGACACACACACACACACACACACACACACACACACACACTCTCTCTCTCTCTCTCTCTCTCTCTCTCTCTCTCTCTCTCTCTCTCTCTCTCTCTCTCTCTCTCTCTCTCTCTCGCTCGCTCTCTCTCTCTCTCTCTCTCTCTCTCTCTCTCTCTCTCTCTCTCTCTCTCTCTCTCTCTCTCTCTCTCTCTCTCTCCTATGTATTTTCATGTTTGAGCTATCAGCCTCTTTTTCTTGTTCCTCATATGTCATATTTCCCTCATCTTTCAGAGCAGCCTTCTTGCTTCTTGTTTCCTCACTTTGTTATTGCCCATCATATGATATGCCATCTCCATTTTGCACATTCCTTTCCTCCACGCATATTTTTCTCAACATCTCATCTTTTTTATTACTTTGTCGGCGTGTCATCACTCACGCATGAAGAAAAAAGAAATACCTTCCATTCTTTCTTTCCTTCCTTCCTTCCTTCTCCTTTCCTTTGTCTTTCTTCTCGTGTATGACTTCCCCCGCTTCCTCGTCCTTGTCCTCGCGCTGCTCGTCATTATGCATGAGACTCAGAAGGACACTTGCACAGAGGAGGAAGAGAATATATATAAGGGGTATTATGGCGCGTTCATAGTTCCTCTCCCTTCCTCGAGATGGTCTCTGCCGCCTCACAGAAAGGAAAAAGAAAATATTAACAGCTTCATGTTCACTTCCTCTGTGCTGTGTTTTCAGTTGATGGTGATGATAGTGGTGGTGGTGGTGGTGGTGTTCGTTGAATTTGTAATAGTTGTGGTATTAAAGGTATTATTAGCTGTTATAGTAGTACGACTATACCGTAGTAGTAGTAGTAGTAGTAGTAGTAGTAGTAGTAGTAGTAGTAGTAGTAGTAGTAGTAGTACGATTAGTAGTAGTAGTGGTAGTGGTAGTAGTAGTACGATTAGTAGTTGAAGTAGTAGTAGTAGTAACAGCAGCAGTAGTAGTAGTAGTAACAGCAGCAGCGGTAGTAGTAGTAGTAACAGCAGCAGCGGTACTAGCAGCAGTAGTGGTAGTAGTGGTAACAGTAGTAGTAGTAGTAGTAGTAGCAGCAGCAGCAGCAGCAGCAGCAGCAGTAGTAGTAGTAGTAGTAGTAGTAGTAGTAGTAGTAGTAGTAGTAGTAGTAGCAGCAGCAGCAGCGGCAGTAGTAGTAGTAGTAGTAGTAGTAGTAGTAGTAGTAGTAGTAGTAGTAGCAGCAGCAGCGGCAGTAGTAGTAGTAGTAGTAGTAGTAGTAGTAGTAGTAGTAGCAGCAGCAGCGGCAGTAGTAGCAGCAGCAGCAGCAGCAGCAGCAGTAGTAGTAGTAGTAGTAGCAGCAGCAGCGGCAGTAGTAGTAGTAAAGCAGCAGTAGTAGTAGTAGTAGTAGTAGCAGCAGCGGCAGTAGTAGTAGTAGTAGTAGTAGCAGCAGCAGCGGCAGTAGTAGTAGTAGTAGTAGTAGTAGCAGTAGTAGTAGTAGTAGTAGTAGTAAGAGTAAAAGCAGCAATGTGTACCCATTCTACCTGACTGTGTGGTTCCTTCCCCTTCACAGAGAAAAGCATCGCCTCTCCTCCTCCCTATTTTTGCCAATATCATCCACGTCCCGCGCTCATCACATTCCTCTCATCTCTTTCCGTCTATTGAGAAAACAAGTCTCAGCATTTCCACGTGCTTCCCTTGACTTCCTTGCTGGCGATTCACGCGACACTGTAGACAAACACATTTTCAACAGCATTTGCCGTCAGGCTCCCGCTGCGTCAGAAAATATTCCACCCTCTGCTACTGAGTTTTCTACAGCAAGACGATGTTGTGTTGCTTTAAGTGTTGTTTTTCTTTATTTCGTGGTGTTTTGTTGGAGTGAATGAAAATAGTGAGTTGTCAGTTGTGTGTTACTCGCCTCGGTCGCCTGCTGGTCACCCAGCCAGCCTTTCCCTACGGAGGGACCTCGGAGCTCATGTAAACCGATCTTTGGGTAGGGCTGAGACCACATCACACACTACACCCCAGGACAGCGAGGCCACAACCCCTCGAGTTACATCCCGCACCTACTTTCTGCTAGGTGAACAGGGGCTTGATACACATTAAGAGGCTTGCCCACTTGCCTCACCGTGCCCGGGACTCGAACCCGGGCCCTCTCGGTTGTGAGCCGAGCGTGCTAACCACTACACTACGCGGTGTGTAGAATGTGTGTGTGTGCGCACGCGCGTGTTTGTTTCATAGTTTTAAAGGAATGGATGGAAGTTTGGTAGAAAAGGGGGAGGAAATAATATATGATATCTGTCACCACTATCTAAAGTTTCAAATACTTTCCTGTAGAAGGATAATAGGCTTGTCAGGCAAGACTTCCCCTTGCTAAACCCATGTTGACTGTGTTTAATTAATTTATGGTTATCCAAGTGCTTCCTAATTGTCCTTGCTATGATAGCTTCTAACATCTTCCCTACTACTGATGTCAAACTAATTGGGCGGTAGTTACTACTTTCTGCCTTATCCACTTTTTTTGAGTATGGGAACTACATTTGCTTGCCTCCATAACCTAGGAAGTATTCCTGTATCTAACAAATTCCTGAATATCCTTGTAATGGGATCATCTAATTGTTCTCAACACTCCTTCAGAATGCTCGGGATAATATCGTCTGGTCCTGGCGATTTAGTCTTCTTAAGTTCATCTATCTCTTTTCTAACCATTTCCCTACCTATGCATATGTCATTTAATTTATCAGCCTAAAAATCTGTTCTACCTCTAGCTCTCCATCTGGCTCCTCTTGTGTAAATACAGATAGGAAGTAATTATTTAATTCCTTACTTATTTCCTCCCCCTTTACTATCAAACTTCCATCCATTCCTTTAAGAGGTCCTATTCCTTCCTTAGCTTTAGCCCTGTATAGCTGGTAAAAACCCTTTGGATCCTTCTGGGCATCCCTGTCTATTTTAACTTCATAATTCCTCTGCAATTCTAATGTCTTTTTCAACTTTCCTTGCTAGTTCATTATAATGTCCTATGAAGTGTGCTTCCCTCCTTTTAATTCTCCTATAAAGCCCTCTTTTTAATCCTATATCCCTCCTTATGTTGTTGTTCATTCATCCACTTTGGGTAATTTCTACTTGATAGTATCCTCTTCTTTGGTATATATATTGCTCCTGTGCCATATGAATTTTCCTAACTATGCCTTAACTTAGTACTGCCTCTCCACTTCATTTACTCGATCCTCCCCAATTTACACTCTGTAGATGAGTTCTAATGCCCTGACAATTGGAGTTTCTAAAACCTGTCATTAAAGCTATATTTTGATCTTTCCTCTTTGCATTTATCTTGAATCTGATTTCATTATGATCACTTTCATCAAATCTATCACCTATCTCTGCATTACTGACAGATTTTTACATTGGTATTTACATAGCTATTTAGAGTGTTCCTGATGTACAATGCTACTCCTCCTCCCATCGATTTATCCTATCTCTGTGATAGAGAGTGTACCCGTCTATTTCTACTTCGGGTAGAAAATGCTTGCCTGCTATGTCTAACCAAGTCTCAGTGATACCTATAATATCTAATTCTGTACATGCAATAACCCTGAGCATTTCCATTTTTATTTATAATACTCCTACTGTATGCATAAAAAACACTAACCCTGTACCTCCCTCCCACTACCCTGTCCCTTGTCTCCTCCCTCTCCCCCATTTATATCTAGTTTTCCTCTCAGTACTACCTGACTGCCCTCTCCAGACACTCACTAAGCACGTGATTTATCAGCCATGAGTGGTGGAACGCACAGTCTCCATGCCAACCTGAAATCATTACCACAGCCAAACAAATATGAATATTCAGCTTATATTTAGTGTAGACCCATATTTCAATGTGTTGTCATATGAGAAAAAGTTATTTTTTTTTGGGGGGGGGATAAATAATTGTCCACTTGAAATAATTGCCACAGCTCAACAAAGTAAATTATTGAGTTCATATTTGGTTTACATCAATATTTCAATGTATTCTTTTAGATCATAAGAGAAAAATTATTTCAAGGAGCAAAAAATGTTAAGCATAGGGGGGAGTCGGGCCCACAAATTAGGGTGCCGCAGCTTACAGGTTGAGTGTTTTCTATAATTAAGGTTAGGCTTGGTAAGGTTACATTTTAAAGGTGCTAATTGAAGTGGTTTTTAAAGGTGTTTTAATGCCAAGGATACTTATGGATGAGCCTTTAAATTAACCAGGGTAGATTCAAGAAAATATTTTTTTAAATATTTATTTCTTGATACAGATAAACAAGGTTAACCTTTCGAGCTTCTCAAAATAAATACATGAGAGATGATGAGAGCGAGAGCAGGAGGGGCTGGCAGTGAGTGTAAGGGTGGTACCGGCGCGGTGGCGGGGGGGAGGAACGGGAGAGATGAGGAGAGAAGAAGAGGGACAGAGGAGAGAGAGAGAGAGAGAGAGAGAGAGAGAGAGAGAGAGAGAGAGAGAGAGAGAGAGAGAGAGAGAATATTTAAGGAAGACTATATAATGGGCTAAAAAGTGCTGGAAAATGATTAGAAAGTAAGACCAAAATTACCTTCTCCCTAATGGTTTGCAGGATGACTTGATAGATGTGGTGTGAGCTGCCTGGACCTCTTCCAGAAAACTGTGCAAAGAATTCATCTTAACTTCATCTTTGCCTCCATCTACAATAGTGTGGGCATTCCTGTGGCGGCCGGTGTCTTCCGACCTCTTGGCTTTGTGTTGCAGGTGAGGCCAGACAGACACTCGAGTGTGATGAGCTGCACCACCAATATACTGCCTAGTAATGGATAAAGACAAAAATGGTTTCCAGTCCTCACTTTTAATCCTTATTAAGAAGTTTTACAGAATACGGTGCTTGTTTTTTTACAAAGAAGACAAGAATGTGGATATTTTTATTCCAGTTTCTTCTCTTGTAAATGTATTTTGATTTGATTAGCGTAAAAAGCTCACTCATTTCCTGAATTCATGTATGTAAAAATATTCATATCTTCATCCATTTTTTATAGAAACAATTACATATTGAACTCTTAGTACACAACTCTACCCCTAAGTGTGTGTGTCTGTTTGTCAGCTGTGGATGGGGGTCAACAGCCATGGCCATGAGCTCTGTGTGTGTTGTGGTGTCTTCACTCCTGCTCAAGATGTAAGTATGGCACCTGTTTCTATTTTCATTCCAGTTTAATAGAAATAAATGCCTCATCACATAACAGGAATCATGTTTTTATGTTCAGCTTCATAATTAGGTTAAATTGCAATATGTATACAAGTAGAGAGACTATATTTTATTGGATACTATTACTTGGAGCATATTTCTCATATTTCTCATATTTCTCATATAGCTTATGATACACAACAGAGGCAGCTTTAGCCTTTGACGGCTGCCATGAAATAGGACAACAGGTGTCACTTTGGTTAGAATTATAGGTAAGAAGTTTGCTTTATCAAGTAGGGAGCTGAGTGCCCTTCATCCTGACTTCCTAGAAACAGAAATAAAAAAATTACTTCATGAAGGTGATTTATAAATGATGAAGCTGAGGAAGACCCACCCTCGTCTATTCACAGGTACCGTAAGCCAACTCGGAAAACTTTATCCAAACTGGAGTACCACAAGGAGCAGGAGAAACGCTTTGGTGGCCAGTTTGAAGACGACATCTCTGTGCAGCGTTGGTTTGATGACATTCCTCACCCTCCATCACCCTCCTCTGCCCTCTTCAGGTATGACCACAAAGATAGGCACCAGCATCACTAGCTCATAAATAATAGTATTATTAATGCGTTTATTCAACAACCATGTACTCTCTCTCAAGATCATTAAGCTTGTATTGGAGTTATTGAATGTGTATTATGCTTTTCTTGCCTGTCATATGCTTGAGTTCTATGCTATCACATTATGCTGTGTGTGTGACAATTGCACTAAAAGGAAATGTGAATATTCTCCTAAATACTGTGTGGTGTTGGCATGGCATGAGGAGACCAGAAAAATTATTTCAAGGAGCAAAAAAAGTCAAGGAAGGGGGGGTGGGGTCCACAAATTAGGGTGCCGCAGCTTATGGGTTGAGTGTTTTCCATGATTAAGGTTAGGTTTGGTTAGGTTACATTGTAAAGGTGCTAATTGAAGTGGGGTAGGTTTTTAAAGGTGTTTTAATGCCAAGGATACCTATGGATGAGCCTTCAAATTAACCAGGGTAGATACAAGATAATATTTTTTTAATCTTTATTTCTTGATGCTGATAAACAAGGTTAACCTTTCAAACTTCTCAAAATAAGTACACTGATATATATATATATATATATATATATATATATATATATATATATATATATATATATATATAGAGAGAGAGAGAGAGAGAGAGAGAGAGAGAGAGATGGCGGGAGTGAGTTATGGTTCTCACACACTTTCATTCCACATTCATTCCCGCCACCACTACACTTTACTGATATATTTCTGTAAAATGGCTGGAAATGCCTGGGAAATGTTTAAAGTCGTAGTCAATAATGGAGAGAGGCGAGGCTAGGGGATGGAGGGGAATGTGTCTGGGTCCTGGTGGGCGCTGTGTCTTGTGACACAAACTCCAACACAACTATTTCCTCATGTATTGCATTTTTAGGTCATTCCTCTGTTGTTGTGGTTGATTGTGGCTTTGCTCGTCTCCCTGAGTCTGGACACACAAGGTGGTGTAGGTCAGCACCGGGGTGTAGGGAGTGGTGGGGATGAAGGAGCAGGATTGCCTGGGGCTATATTTACGTATTTCACTTCATTTTTAAAATGGCCACAAGAAAGAAAGCACCCACACCAATGTGTACCCCGTTTTTCAACACGATAAATAGGCTAACAATTTTCTAAAATAGAAAATCTTAACCGGGTCAAGAATTGAGAGAGCGCGGGGCTGGTAAACAAACAAGATGGCCGCCATTACCTTCAAAATATCGACATTGAAAACATTCTCGGCTCAGGTCAGGTTACATTTCCTGAATGCCATACAAACGTACTTTAAACTGAGAGAAAGAAAATGCATGTTTTTCTTTGTATAGAGAAAGTAGTTTTTCCAAATTGGCTGTATAAAAATCTTTAATTTGAAATTTCGAGTGGCTACTGTAGATGTTATTGGATATCTTTGCTTGTGTCATGTTTCTCACATTGTTTAAGTGTTATATCAAGCACCAAACCAATCCTAGCCGTGGTAATAAAAAACAGTTAATATTCATAGCTTGACTTTTAATGGTATTCTTTCGGTAAACAAAAACACAAGTAGACTCGATTTTCTCGGCTCCTCAAACATGTCATGCCTTGGCATCAACAAATCAAATACCAAAACAATGCCAAATCCATGAACAAAACAGAAAGAAATCCTGTCCAAGGCCGGAGATGTTTTTTTTCACACGTTTACTGAGTCAGTCCTCCTCCTCTTCTTCCCCTTCATACCCCTCCTCTCCCCTACAATTCCTCTTCCTCCACCTCCTCCTGCTCCTGGAGTCCTGAAAACACCCATAAGTACTTTGAATGCTCGATAGATTACGCTAAATATGTGTGTGAGAATTGCTACCTTACTGGTGGGTGGAGGAGGGCGGGATGGGCGGTGCGGGGCGGGTGTTGGTGGGCCGGGGCAGGGGCCGGTTAGGTTAGCTTAGGTCAGGACACTAATGATGCCGCGATGTGGTGTGGTATAAGTTGTGTGGAGGAAAATGAGAGAGAGAGAGAGAGAGAGTGAGTATTTAAGGAAGACTATATAATGGGCCAAAAAGTGCAGGAAAATTAATAGAAAGTAAGACCAAAATTATATAAATGATTATAAATTAAGGGAATTGAGGGAAGGATAGCGGAAAATTAAATAAGATTAGAATACATTAAAGAAAATTGTTAGCATTAGTTATTTTGAATGAATTTCAATATTTGTGGTACCCATTTTTTACCTGGTGATGTTTGGCAGTTCATCGACTGCCCACTCACACCTATTTCTGTAATCTTTAGTTCAGTCTTTGTCACCACGGAGGGTAGACGTACACAAGAGCATAAGTGGGTGGACACTGCAGAAGGCCAGTATGACCTATACAAGGCAGCCAGCTCCTTTAATCAATAGTATTTATCCAACCCACTTATCATCTCTATCCATACTCTCATCTAACCATTTTTTTTTAAGCTACTTATTGACTCTGCACGCACTACATGTTTGTCCAGCCTATTCCAGCTGCAAACCACAGCCATGGAGACAGTGCCCTTTTGAACAATGGAATTGTAAATGCTATTGCTTGTAACAGTTTTCATAGATAGATGGATGAGTGGATAGGTAGATGAATGGATAAGTGGCTGATTAATGAATGGATGGATGAGTGAATAGAGTCCAGTCATTCCTACTTTTCAGTCTCCTTCATACTGTGCATTTTTACTCTTTTCAGGTGCTCATTGGCAACCGAGAGTGGATGAAGCAAAACACAGTGGCTGTGCCCAAGAATGTGAATGATCAAATGGTGGAGCAAGAAAACTTGGGTCGCACCGCTGTCCTTGCTGCCATCAATGGTAAGGAAGTCTTCAGTATGCCAGAGTTTATGATATGAGAACAACTGGGAAGGCCTGACCAACCTTTCTCCTCGTTTTATATTAGTTATTTGCTTTTCTTTTCTTTCTTATTTCTTATGCACTGTAATTCTTCCTCCTCCAGGACAACTGATAGGGATGATGGCTGTTGCTGATGCCATAAAACCTGAGGCAGCCCTGACAGTCTATACCCTCAAGAAGTGCGGCCTCAACGTCATCCTCCTCACTGGCGACAACCAGAAGACTGCTGCGGCCATTGCCAAGCAAGTCAGCATCACCAAGGTGTTTGCTGAGGTCCTTCTTTGTCACAGGGTATGCTGGACAGGTGTGGCAGAAGGAAACCATTAATTTTCTAAACAGAAAATGTGACAAGTCATAGGAACTTGAAATTACTTGATCTGTGATTTTCCAAATGATGTTTCTAAGTGATATAGCTTTTTTTACACAAGTTGTTCAGTGATAATTGTGAATATGTATACATTTGCTGTAGGTGAAGAAAGTGAAGCAGCTTCAGGAGTCCGGACACAAAGTGGCAATGGTCGGGGACGGTGTTAATGACTTGCCAGCGCTGGCACAGGCTGACGTGGGCGTTGCCATCTCCTCAGGGACAGATGTGTCAGTGGAGGCAGCAGATGTGGTGCTCATAAGAGTAAGTTGTCTCCTAATTTAAGTTTTGGTTTGACTGATATTTATTGTGTGGCTTCGTTCTAACACACGACCTTCTCCCTAATGGTTTGCAGGATGACTTGATAGATGTGGTGTGGGCTGCCTGGACCTCTTCCAGAAAACTGGGCGAAGAATTCATCTTAACTTAATCTTTGCCTCCATCTACAATAGTGTGGGCATTCCTGTGGCGGCCGGTGTCTTCCGACCTCTTGGCTTTGTGTTGCAGGTGAGGCCAGACAGACACTCGAGTGTGATGAGCTGCACCACCAATATACTGCCTAGTAATGGATAAAGACAAAGATGGTTTCCAGTCCTCACTTTTAATCCTTATTAAGAAGTTTTACAGAATACGGTGCTTGTTTTTTTACAAAGAAGACAAGAATGTGGATATTTTTATTCCAGTTTCTTCTCTTTTAAATGTATTTTGATTTGATTAGTGTAAAAAGCTCACTCATTTCCTGAATTCATGTATGTAAAAATATTCATATCTTCATCCATTTTTTATAGAAACAATTACATATTGAACTCTTAGTACACAACTCTACCCCTAAGTGTTTGTGTCTGTTTGTCAGCTGTGGATGGGGGTCAACAGCCATGGCCATGAGCTCTGTGTGTGTTGTGGTGTCTTCACTCCTGCTCAAGATGTAAGTATGGCACCTGTTTCTATTTTCATTCCAGGTTAATAGAAATAAATGCCTCATCACATAACAGGAATCATGTTTTTATGTTCAGCTTCATATTTAGGTTAAATTGCAATATTTATACAAGTAGAGAGACTAAATTTTATTGGATACTATTACTTGGAGCATATTTCTCATATTCTTTAAGTTTGGAGGGGAGAGGAAGAAGGGAAGCTTATGATACACAACAGAGGCAGCTTTAGCCTTTGATGGCTGCCATGAAATAGGACAACAGGTGTCACTTTGGTTAGAATTATAGGTAAGAAGTTTGCTTTATCAAGTAGTGAGCTGAGTGCCTTTCATCCTGACTTCCTAGAAACAGAAATAAAAAAATTACTTCATGAAGGTGATTTATAAATGATGAAGCTGAGGAAGACCCACCCTCGTCTATTCACAGGTACCGTAAGCCAACTCGGAAAACTTTATCCAAACTGGAGTACCACAAGGAGCAGGAGAAACGCTTTGGTGGCCAGTTTGAAGATGACATCTCTGTGCAGCGTTGGTTTGATGACATTCCTCGCCCTCCATCACCCTCCTCTGCCCTCTTCAGGTATGACCACAAAGATAGGCATAGAATTAGAGCTTTTATGCTGATACAATTTAGTGTTCAGGTAAAGTTAAAAGTTAGTAGAGATAAGTATTAGAAAAGAGCCAGAATTTTTTGTCTACTATTAACTGAGATAATTTTATTAAAGTACAAGGAATAGAGAAGGATATTTTGAACCAGAATTTGATATATTTACCAATGGGTGTTTCTTAGGGATAGATCAATTGAGACAGGAAGATGAGCTTAAGTTTAATGCTTTCCTTTGAGACATAATTGTAGTGCAAATTACTCAAAGTGGATGAATTAACATGAGGGATATAGGATTAAAAAAAGGGCTTTATAGGAGAATTAAAAAGGGGAAAGCACACTTCATAGGACATTATAATGAACTAGCTAGGAAAGTTAAAAAAGACATTAGAACTGCATAGAGGAATTCTGAAGTTAAAATAGGTAAGGATGCCCAGATGGATCCAAAGGGTTTTTGCCAGCTATACAGGGTTAAAGCTAAGGAAGGAATAGGACTTCTTAAGTGAAACGAAAGGAAAATGAATGTGAAATTTGAAATGAACGTTCCTGAACTATTATTTATTTATTTGTATGTTTTATCTTGCTTTATTTGTTTATTTTTTATCAGAGACTAGTTTTCCAGTTAGGGTTTCCATTTGGTGTATGAGTGGAAGGGAAAATATTCATATGGCTGGAAGAGGGAAACGTTTGTTACATATTTCGTATATTTGTCTATGAAACTTTTCCTATTTGATGCTTTGTAGATGATGAAAACTATCGCAAGAAGATTTAAATCCTCAGCACCTCTTGTTGAGGTGGCCACTTTTCCACGTTCTTACACCCACAGGGGAACTGCCAGGCACTACCAGGCACTCACAGTACACAGCAGGGCATAAAATAAATCCACAATAACCGCCAAAATATATATATATATATATATATATATATATATATATATATATATATATATATATATATATATATATATATATATATATATATTGTTGCTGCGGCGCCTAGTGTGAAGATAGCGATGGCAACGCTATTAGATTGGCAATGGTGACTGGTGCAGAAGTGGTAAAGAAGGCCGGAGTTTGCGGCCAGGTGGATATCTTGTGCTTGATTGGCCAGTAGAAGGGACGCGTCTGGGCCAGGAGAGGGATTGAGACGCGGCCGGAGGAGCGACACAAAGGAAAAGGGGGCTTTTGACGACTCGGCAATCGGTGGCTGGGCGACCGGAGGGTGAGCCCAGCGGAGGCAGTTGCAGCCCAGTCACTCAGTGAGGAGGAAAGACGTAGCCAGCTTTGCCTTGAGAGGATGCCTGCCTTTCCCGCTCTCCCTGAGGACGCGATCCTGCCCTGTTTGTGTAGTGGTGTTAAGTTCTGTGTGCCATCCTGTATTTACTCTCTTGTGTGCTAGTAAAGTAAGGAAGTAGTGCCGTGCCTTTAACTGTATTCCTGCCTCTCTGACTAAGTCTGTGGGTCTGTTACCTCGCTCCGCTTGCTTGCCATGAACCTTCGCCAAGGAGTGTCCCTGTCTGCTGCCGACCCCGTCCTGTATGCTGTTCTGAGGGTGACGCTGTTGGTAAGAAGAGTGTACCTGTCGTCGCCGTGGAAGCTGTGTGCGGACGGGGGCCAGCGTAACAATTATACACAAAGGGGCCACCAGTCCGCCAGTGGTGTGGCGAGAGTGTGATGCTCGCCACCCTCTGAGCTGCTGCAGCTGTGGCGGCAGTTTAGGTGTCCAGCGAGGCGGAGGTGCCGCCCTTAGCATCCGCAGCATCACGTCTGAGGGCGTGCGGCGGACAAGAAGGGGGGCCCTGGCCTCGCAGATTGTGAGGAGGCCGCGGTCTCCAGGCTGGGCAGGTGGTGGCCATGCTGGTCTGAGGGCGGCTGTCACCGGACAGGACAGGAGGTAGTGCAACAGTGGGTGGCGGTTGTGCCTCCCGCAGTGGGTGCACTCTTCCCCGTGGAAGCCGTCGTATAGTTCCTGCCTGGTACAGTACAGTAACCTAACTTTACGCACTGCAGTAGCACGCCGTCCGCCCTGGGCTGCTGCTGGGAGACGTCGAGGGGCTAATATGTGGTGGCTGCAGCGTACCATGCCGCCTGTTTCCTTCTCTCCTCCTGCAGTATGTGGGCCTGTTGGGCCTGTTGGGCGTGCCAGGTCGCAGAGCGCCTTCCTCCGGCTTTTACCTGCCGCAGACACGGAGGCACATGCCGAGTCACCCGGCGACAGGTCCTGGCTCTAATGGTGGCAGCATCAGCAGCCTAATTGCCCGCCACCCCCACGTAACTTAGAGAGAGAGAGAGAGAGAGAGAGAGAGAGAGAGAGAGAGAGAGAGAGAGAGAGAGAGATTTAATGTATAACCTTACTTTTTTTTTTCTATCTGTATAAAGTGGGCATTTTCATGGGAATTTATGGGTTCAAAGAGACCACCTAGAGGGCTCCTATCTGAAAGACCATACGGTCGGCCTTGTCCCTTCGTTTATCTACGGCTTTTTTTTTTTTTTCTTTAAGCTAATTCGCTTTATTTTGACGGTCAAGGGGTTATAAATGTATTTTTCTACGGTTCATCTTTATTCTTTGTATATAACATACTAGACTTATTAGCTGTGTGAAGAGAAACATGGAAATATACTACTACTTTTCGCTCCGAGTGCTGGTGAACATGACCAACGGCCTTGTTCTTTCGTTTATTTACGGTTTTTCTCTCGCTAATTCGCCCTACTCGACGTTTAAGGGGTTGTATATATATTTATCTATTGTCTGTTTTTTTTGTATATAACCTACTCGCTTTCTTGGATGTGTCAAGAGAAACATAGAAAAATACATGAACTTTTTGGCAGCTGTTAAAATAATATGCTCCTTCCCGGTCAGCGATGAGGGTGGTGTGGGGCCGCTGGGACTGGGTGGAAACAAAGGAAGTGGATCAGTGTCTTCCCAGTGCTTTGACGGGTAGGGTGTCACTTGCGTTCTACATATTGAAAAGCCTCTGGGTGTATTGAGACGATTTTTCCCCTCAAAATTGTCTGGTTAAAGCGAGTGTTTCTTAATGAGAGAATAAGAGAGTGGTAGTTTATTCAGTACAAGTCATATAATTCCTGGACTGAAGCAGCAAGATGGATTGACTGGTAGTGGACTGATTACCGCCGCTGTGCCACGAGCCTTCCCGCGTCTCATGAGGTTAGTCAACACAACACCCCAGGCCCGGGCGCCATCTTTGATTCTTATTTCATCGGTCAGTTTAAGCCTCATATCTCAATTATTATAGGCTAATCTTGCCACAGTATGCAGCCATGGTACTAAGCTTTCATATTAGCCATCCAGACACAGCTTTAGTGGTCAAGTTTAAGTGTAATGAAGGTTGAAGTGGGCCATACCCCTCCCCGGGGCCTCCGCCAGCCGGCTCAAATATCAGAATATTTTCTTTTATTTCTGAACTGTTTACTTGGGCCCAATAGTCAAATTTAATGCTTTCTATGAGTACTGCGGTGTGTTTTAAGTGTTTTCCGTTCGTTTGGGGTGGAGATATCTGTGGTTGGCGTTATCATGATAAATAAGGCCGGAATTTGCTCCAAATTTCCTAGAACGCTCAAGACCATTTATTTTATTTTATTTGAGGCAGTATCAAGTTCTTATTAATTGCAAAAGATTAAAAATAATCAGTATTTTGAAGTGATTTTTACAAAATACTTTTTTCTAGTGAAAATTCTTTACAATTACTGTTGTTTGGAGTTTGATAATACTTTGGGAATTAGTTATCGTATTCATCAAGTTTGAATAGGCATAAGATTTCGGACTACCAGCGAGGGGTCTTTTTTAAAATGGTCTACGATACGTAAAAATAAAGCACCTAGGCAGGCCAGGCTGTGACGTCATCAGCCGCGACGTCATGATGGGCGCCTCCAAGCAGCCTCCCCCTTCTGACTCTTATCTTCCATAGCATGATTTACTCTGTTTACCGTGTGTGTTTGTGTGTGATGCTGCTATACTGTTATATTGGTTCTCTCCATTTCTAGCATTGTGAAGAATTTAAGGGGGGTATTTCTAAGGTATTTTTCAGCTATGTACGTAGTGTGTGTGTGTGGGTGTGTGATGCTGTGTTGGTGGGATAATGTTACATTTTGCTCTCTTCATATCTAGCATTGTGAGACATATTCTAGTATATGCGGTGTGTGTGTGTGTGTGTGTGTGTGTGTGTGTGTGTGTGTGTGTGTGAGTGTGAGTGAGTGAGTGAGTGTTGAGTCAATAGGAGGAAATATATGGGTAACCTGTTGCGAGGCAGGCAGACGTACATAGATTGGTGTGAGGGAAGATGATAATATAATGTTACGGGGTAGTAGATAGCGAGCCATGAGCCATGAGATTCTCGTGGTGGTGCCGGGTGCACGCCGCATTGGTGTTGTGAGTGAGTGAGTGGGTGGTTTTGTTTTCTCACCTACCTTTAGCATTCATTATCTTCCGTTTCACCACTCGCTGCAGGCTCACATATGCTGTCCATACATTCTGGTTGTCTCCTCGGCCTCCTCACTGTCATGCCTTCTCTTTCTCATGTGCCTGCATACCCTATTCAGTCTCTTTCTCTCTCTCCTGGCATCCTTGATCTCCTCATTCCACCATGGCGTGTATGCACGCTTTCTGGCACTCGTTCTCACGTAACCTATCTGGCTGGCTGCTGCATTTTTTACATTCTCAACAAACCTCTCTACCGTTCATCTGATCCACATCATTCAAATGTGGCGTCCAAGTCAGTGAAGAGCTGACATTGCATTTTTTTTTTTATTCTTGAGCCAGTCCACCTTCAGCTTCAGAATATAGATTAAGAGCTATTTTGCCGTCAGGTCTCTCGTTTTACACATTTTACAACTCGATAAAAATTGTTTCAAAGAATAAAGTAGACTTAAAAGAGCTGCGAAACCTCTGTCCTTATTTTAGACTCAGAAAATTTACTATTTTCTTTATTTCCCCTTTTCCCTTTCCTTTATTTGAATAGAGAGTTTCATGTGAACGAAAGGAGTGAAAATAATGAAAAGAAGCGTGACATCTTGATACAGTGTGAAAATATTTGAAAACTTGTGACATTTTACTTTAATTCCCACGTGGATGTACAGAAAATTCCCAAGGTAGGGTGTAGAAGTTTCGAATAAAGGAAGAAAAAAAAGCATTGGTGATCAGTAAAGAGTGAATGGAGTTAGATTTCAACAAGATAAGAAACTGGACATTATATTCGACATTTTTGTTTATCTATATATACATGAAATAACCTCAAACTTTATAAAATCTTATGTTCTACACAGGATAAAATTGAAGTGATCGCATGTTACTGAGAGGATTAAAAGTGTTGCGGGAGAGAGGGAGAGGGAAATGTACGTCCGAGTAGGCGTGTATATATGTATGTATGTATGTATGTATGAGTGTTGCTGCGTTTATTTATAGCTGCTTGAGTATCCTTAAAGGGATGTTGCGGTTCCTGTGTTGTGGGAAGTGTGTTACCAGAGAGAGAGAGAGAGAGAGAGAGAGAGAGAGAGAATATGGAAAACGTATTGAGAGAGCAATGAAAGTAAAATAAAAGAAAAAAGAGAATGAAGAAAAAAGAAACTAATTCGTGGAGAGGAGAGGAAATAAAGAGGAGAGAGCGGTTGCACGAGGAGATAAAAGTGATAAACATCGTGTAATAAGAAGAATATGAAGGATGGAGGGAAGGAGAGTAAAGAGGAAGAGCAGGTGATGGATGATAGGGAAAGAAGACAAGAAAGGTTTCATTTAACGTGGATGTGAAGAGAGAAGAAAAAAGAGAAAAGTAGAGGAAAGAATTGAGTATATGAAAAATTTGAAGTGGAGTGAGTTAATGAGGATAGTTAAGTGACAGGAAGAGAGGAATCAAGTATTTTACCTCAATAGCTCAATTTCATCCAGCTACTTGTCTGCTGATGAATGTGAAAACTCATTCATAACTAAGTGGAAAGTAGATTAATTAAAAAGGGGAAAAATAATCAAATGGTTACTTGCGGCTGTCTTTTCGTATCTTATAACACATAATTTTCAAACATACTTGATAGATCCCCCCAAAAAAATAAAACATCTTTGAAAAGTCCTCCTTCATGTGAAGTTTGTCAATAATATATCACACACTCAATGACACCAAAGATATAACAATTTAGCCCAGAAATTACCGTAAAAAAAACATACATTCCGTAGATAATAAAATAACAAGGTTTTCACACCATGAACAGGAGAAAACCTCTGCAGAAACTGGCTGATCATTCATGTAGTCTTGGAAAATAGTTGTAGTGAGAGAGCGAAGCGTTTCTGCACACCAACCCAGGCCTTCCTAAGACAATTGAGTTACGGAGCACGGGCGGGTAAGGCACGTGTGTTGGTTGCGTCATAACCTGCCACACACCTCACAGTGCCGGCGGGAGTTGTTCGCTATCGGCTTGGTTAATGGGGGCCGTGTTACCTGCGTGCCTCGTGTCTGCTGCCCCTCGCTAACGGAGTCCTTACCGGCGCCTTCATTACGGGTGGCATCGTTACTGTAGCTCCATTATTAAAGGCCTCGTAACTGTCGGTCTCAAATATCTCCTAAATACACTGAGAGAGAGAGAGAGAGAGAGAGAGAGAGAGAGAGAGAGAGAGAGAGAGAGGGGGGGGGGGGGGCGCACCAGAGACGTAGATAAGAAAATCCATAACTGATATCTTTCTCTAGTTTATTCCTAGACACACACATGGTTTCGGCGAGGCAGTGGAGCGGCGGTTGAGACTGCAGGAGACGTGCGATGGAAGGAACAATTACCAAGTAAGTCATTCCCTAACCTTACTGTGAGATTGATGCCTTTCTTCGTGTTTCTCTCTCTCTCTCTCTCTCTCTCTCTCTCTCTCTCTCTCTCTCTCTCTCTCTCTCTCTCTCTCTCTCTCTCTCATAGAGCAAAGCTGTCCTTATGAAAACAAACATTTCTCTGTACTCTTGTACTACATAATACTTCTCATTATTATCTTTTTTTCTCTTCACTCACGGAACGTAAAAGTACTATGAGAGAGAGATAATTGTGTGTGTGTGTGTGTGTGTGTGTGCGTGTGCGTGTGCGTGTGTGCGCGCGCGCTCTTGCGTGCGTGCGTGCGTTAGCTGGGTCGTTTACGTGGAGATGAAGGATACAAAGTAGGCATTTACCGATATTATCATCACTAGATTACCTCATCCTTCCCTCTTCTTTTTCTTCCTCCTCCTCCTCCTCCTCCTCCTCCTCCTCCTCCTCCTCCTCTTCCTTCTCTCCATGTTTGCAGCGTCCTTGTCGTTATTTATGGCTGTGGTCGCTACCTGTGTTGTTGTTATTGTTATTGTTGGAGTCGTCTTCGTTGCTGTTAATGGTACTACCATCATTTTTTTGGCTACTGTTTCCTTCCTCTTCTTATTCTCCTTGTTCTTGTTTTTGTTCTTGTTCTTACACTTGTACTTTTTCTATTCTCATTCTTGTTCTTGTTCGTCTTTTTCTTGTTCTTGAATTTTTTGTTGTTGTTCCTCCTTTTCTTCTTCTTCTTCTTCTTCGTCTTCTCCTCTTCGACAAATGAGCCTCTTCTATATCCATCTCTTCTTTAAGCTGGTTTTTCTTTCTCACCCAAACTCAACCCTCCACTTCCTCCAAAGTCATCTGTTTCCTTCTCTTCCCTTTCCTCCTTCTTCTATTGTATTTTTCCTTTCTCATTTTCATTTCTCTTTCCTCCCCGTCTCCTTGTCTTCGTTACGCCTCTATTCCTCCTCCTCCTCCTATTCCTCCTCCTCCTAAGGGTGATTGACTCATCTCCACAGCGGCGTCATCTCCTAAGGCCAAACTGAACATTATTAGAAATTGTATTGGTGGAGGAGAGTCGGTCGTTTGGGTTCACATATAATGAAGCTCCATAACACGGCTGGAAGGATCAATCGCTCAGTTTCTCATTGCCTCTTACTGTTTTCATTATCTGTGTGTGTGTGTGTGTGTGTGTGTGTGTGTGTGTGTGTGTGTGTGTGTGTGTTGGGTTCACGGCATCGGCAAAATATGTATTGAACTTCGATGTTTTAAAAGTTTATCTTCTGTTGTTATATATTTTCTCTTTCATGCTCATTTATTCTGACTTTATTTTGTTTCGTATCGCTAGAAGGAGAGAGGAGGAAGAACATAAAGGAAGAGGAAGAAGAGAAGGGGGGGGGGGGGGAGTGGCATAGGAGGAACATGAGAGAATATAAAGGTAGATATAAAAATATACAAAAAAAGTAAATTGTTTCGTTACTAATGGCTTTTTTATGGGAGAAGGAAAAGGAGGAGAGGGAGGAAGTAAGAGAAAAGAAGAAAAGAAAAAAAAATCTCAGTGAGAATATGAATAGAAAAGGAAAAATAGAGAAGTCTGAGAGGAAGAATACATTAAAAGTTCGAGAGGAAGCAAATGGTTTGGAATGGGAAGCAACTTTGAAGAAGGAAAGATGCGTTGATGGGGAACATGAGAAGGATGTGAAGGAGAGATAAGAAAAAGCTGGTTATTGGAAAGACAGTAAGAAATGTAGAAAGAGAAAGGGAGAGGAAAAAGAAACTCAAAGTCAAGGATGGAAATTGAGTGGACAGTGCACGAGAAAATAAGTTGGTTTTTGTTGTCTTGAAAACTTATAAAACATTTAATTCTGAGTTCGAATGAAACGAAATTAAAACTGAAAATAAAGCGAATGTTCAAAATAAAACACGAATAATAATGCAAACATTTAATATAAAAGACAAATAATAGTATTACAATCTGTTGAGTGGAATAAAATTGAAGGAAATCAGAAATGCAAATAAAAGAAAAATACTCCAACACAAATTGATTATCAGAGACAAGTGATAGTGAAATCTATCGAAAGAAACCAAACATCCGCATAACAGTGTGTACCTTGATTGTATGCAAGACAGATCGCTGTTCGTGTTGTCTTGCTGCTCATCGCCTCAGCGTGTTACAGCGGCGCCACCAACTCCGCCCTTGCTCCCCTGGCCGCTGTTTGTGTCTTCCCTCATTGTTGCGGTTTATTGCTCGGTTGTGTCGCTCATTGTGTGTGTGTGTGTGTGTGTGTGTGTGTGTGTGTGTGTGTGTGTGCGTGTGCTGTATGTCCTCGAAGCCGTGTTCTGCCTAAAGTTCCGTGGCGTATTGGTACATAGATGCATTATATGTTTTCAATGATGTTTTTTTTATCTTTAACTTCGACATAATTTGCTATGGAACCTATTTTTTTTTCATTGGTATCTTATTTTCTTAAACAATACCAATTATTTATTTTTTTCTAGTGTATATACTAAATATAACTAAATAAATTAGCAGCACATTTTACAGTTCCATGCACCAGCGATAGCAGGAAGTGTTAATGACACAACATTGGCGCTAATGAGGAGCCTTTGTCAGGGTGTAGTGTAGGCGCCGCCAGTACGCAGGGCAAAGCACAACCTCGCACGCTTCTCGGAGACATTACCATTTATAACGAGCAGCGCCTCATGTCTTCAAACCTATGCTCTATTAATGTCACTGCGATGATATCACTGTACTGTATATTTCAGGTATAAAAAAGGTCAAGTTTAAGTAACGAACTAAGAAGTGTTTCCATGTTGCCTTCAATTGGCGGACGGAACTGCCAACCAGCATGGTTTGTGGGAACTGGTCTGTTCGATGAATGTCTCCACTTCCCTGGTAATGTTTTGTTGGCAAAGAGGATTGAGCGCTACTTCCTCCAGGCGAGTGCTTTGAGAGAGAGAGAGAGAGAGAGAGAGAGAGAGAGAGAGAGAGAGAGAGAGAGAGAGAGAGAGAGAGAGAGAGAGAGAGAGAGAGCGC
>CM035187.1:11243227-11288227 GCA_020233015.1 Callinectes sapidus | reverse complement strand
TTCCATTAATGATTCCAATACTTAATAAAAAGGAAAATTGAATGTAACCTTCATTTATAAAGAAAGTTATACTTTGGTGCATCAATAAATAGGTACATGTTAAAACTTGTTTGTGATTAATGGTTGGTAAGAAAGATCAGTTATTATTGCTTGTTAAATGAACATATATATTTGTTAAAGAGGATGACATCATCATCATAGGCATGCTTTACAACAAGAGTAATTGGAATAAGCCAGACTTTCTTCTGACCTTGCCGGAAAGCAGTACAATTGTTGACCAATGAAATTATATCATGTGATGCTCTTGATTGACTAAGGCTTCTCTCCCCAAACCCTTGCAGGCCCTTACGTGTTTGCTGATATCCTCGACTTCAAGTGCCTTCAAGAGATCGTGGTTACCTACAGAATAGACTGGCTGGTGCATTTTTCAGCACTTTTGTCGGCAATAGGAGAACAGAATGTCCCTCTTGCTATCAGGTACAGGAAGATGAAAAAAAAATGAGGCTGGGAAAGGAGGAATGATGAAGGAGGAGGCACATATATTTTTAAAAAGAAAGGAACTAAGAGGAATTAAGCAAATATAGGACTGATTTCTCATATCTGCATGTCTAACTGCACATTAAAATGCATCTTGAAACAAAATATTTGCTTCTTAGTATTCATTGGTCCTAATGAGACCATTATTATTACTAAGTCTGCCCCCTCATCAATTTGCATGGCATCACCTTACCAGAGTGAACATTGAGGGACTGCACAATGTAATGGAGCTCAGCAAACAATACAACCTTCGCGTCTTTGTGCCATCTACCATTGGTGCCTTTGGTCCAGACTCCCCAAGGAACCCAACACCCAACCTCACCATCCAAAGGCCCAGAACAATCTATGGTGTGAGCAAGGTAAGGTGCACCTGACTTGTGAAGTGTGCATAGACTCCCCAATCTTCAAAATCTAGTGCTTTAGTCTTGCTGTTGGCTGGCAATACCTCCTTCATCATCACACAATGTTAATAATGAGTTTATGAAATAGTGCTTAGCAATGCTCCAGTAGTCTTCATAATCTCCAGATGTAGTAGTACTTGTTGCAAGCCTCTCTTTGGGAAGTGAATGAGGTAAGGACTAAACCCTTGGATATCAAAAATAATGGAAAATGTAGTTTGATATGCAAGCAATGACATATTATACTGTATGCATATAAAAATATTAAAGTAAGATCAGCTCTTTAGATGAAAGCAAAAAATGCATCTGTACATATGTATTTTCTTCTCTGTTTCTATTGCCTTTAGGAAATTGAGAGAAGGAATAAAAACATCTCAAGTCAACCCATGCTGGTGATGGATGGCAACATGAATTGACTCAAAGAAGCAGGTTTACACATGTCTTGTGTGCTCCACTTAGTGATTCACAGGAATTCAATATTGTATTAAGCGACAGGAAGGGAAACTTTCTCAATATAACATTCAAATTTCATCCTCATCCTGGCATTCATTTCCAAATTTATGAGATTGATGCATTTCTGTGCTGTGATGGTCTTGCCATTCCCAAGACAGGACTAAATCATCAAGCCTTTCTGACTGCTCAAGATAACATTTAATTCTGTTTCTGTTGAATTAGATGCTTGTAAAGGTCTGTATTACATGCATGCAATATCACAAAAGTATGACACTGATTTCTTTTATTTTACTCTAAACCAACTAGCTATCTTGGGATAGTTTTCCATGTTTGTTATTTGATTCCTTTTTAACATTTACATTTTTCTCACCATCCACATCTTCCTCTCCTACATTTTTTTTCATGACTCACTGTTAACCCTCTCCTATCTGCAAGTACAACACCACTCTCCTTACCCAGGTGCATGCCGAGCTGCTGGGCGAGTACTACCACCACAGGTTTGGTCTGGACTTCCGCTGCCTACGTTTCCCAGGTGTCATCTCCGCTGACACCATGCCTGGAGGAGGTACCACAGGTGAGGCTCCACAGGCTCATGGCTCTTTTCCTGGAAGAATGAGACAGGTGTGAGAAACATACTTGGAGAGGCACAGTAAGGAGAAATAGGAAGAAGATAATGATGATGATGAGGAGAACAATTAAGAGAATAGAGAGGGTTTTCTGAACAAAGGAGCACACTTCCACACCGTCACTCCCACCAGAAAGCTGCTAAATTACTACATTGTGGAAGACAAAACAGTATCAAAGGCCTCTAACATTTGTGCCTGCTCCATTGTTGGGTAGTCACTGTGTTAGCAGCTCAGACACCTCCATATGATAATGTAACAGTAATTAGAAATGTACTGAATATAAAAGCAACATTAATAAAGCATATGAAAATAGTATTCATTCCTCAAGACAAACTACACACTGCATCAGTTCATGTTGCAGTATACTTATGAAAAATGCTTTTAAGTTAACAAAAGTAGGTACTTTATAAACATCATATTATGTTGCTCTAGAAAAATGTTTTACAGTATATTCTTAAAGTATTGCATTCCAAGTGGCAAATGTCATGCCCACTCTATACAACAATCTGTTTTTCAGATTATGCCGTGCAGATATTTCATGATGCTATTGACGGACGAGACTTTGAGTGCTACCTGAGGCCAACCACTCGCCTCCCAATGATGTACATTGATGACTGTCTAAGGTGAGTAATAGCAAAATATAATAACAAATAACAAAAGATATCAGTTCAACTCATGAAATTGGTCAAACTTTGCCATCCCAGCATCACACAGCCAGCCTGAGCAGCAGGTCACCAATCAGTATTCTAAATATGTACCTAATACATACAATGTTACAGCCTCTTCCTACTCACTTTTTTCCTTCAGGTCACTATGGGAGATGTTGGTGGCTCCCGAGGAGAAGCTCAAGCGTCGTACCTACAATGTCACTGCCATGAGCTTCTCCCCTGAAGAAATTGTGACAGCTGTGAGGAAACACTTCCCAGATCTAAAGGCCACCTACAAGCCAGACTCCAGACAAAATATTGGTGAGCTGCTCATCTGTATTTATTTCCAGAGAAAACAAAATAATAAGTTCTACCCTTTATAGATTTAGCAACTCAAGTTTTAGATAATGGTTCAGTTCAACAAGTGAAGTATTACACTTTTCACCATCACCTTGAGAAATGACATCCAATTCTAATTCCCTCATGAAACAAAATTTATTTCCTCACCATAGTTAAATAAAAAAAATTAACAGGAAAGAGAGGAAAATTAAGTGTTAAAAAGAAATATAGCTTGAAAATGTCACTAGCTTTTAGCAATATATCTCTAGTCCATTCTGTTTCTTTTATTAATCTTTACTTTTAACTGCCTGCAGCGGACACATGGCCTGAGGTCTTTGATGACAATGAGGCTCGCTGGGACTGGGATTGGCAGCACCACTATGACCTGGAGGCCATGTGTGAAATCATGTTCACTCTCCTTCAGCAGCAGCAGAAAATAGAAAGTGTCTCAGGGAGGTGACTGCCCTGCACAGGGTTATTAGTATTTATGTATGTAAGTTATTAAAGTGTTATAGTGCTAGAATCATGGGAGGTTTTTAACTGAAGGTGCTTACATAACATTATGATGTTACTCAAAGTAGTGTGTGTGTGTGTGTGTGTGTGTGTGTGTGTGTGTGTATGCGTGTGTGTGTGTGTGTGTGTGTGTGTGTGTGTGTGTGTGTGTGTGTGTGTGTGTGTGTGTGTGTGTGTGTGTGTGTGTGTGTGTGTGTGTGTGTGCGTGAAAATGATTAGTGTAAATGAACAGAACACCATATTTTCTTTCTCAATTGCTTATCAGTCATTTCCTTTCTCTGCAGCATGATGCTTTTGTCTTATTAAGAAAGTTCTATGGTATATTCATATGGAGCATTTGCAAATCATTAGTTCTTAAATACCAATGCATAGTAACTTTTCCATTTTCACAAACCGCTCACATACTTGTGTAGTCTTCATGTATTTATAGAATTGAGTTGTGTTTGTATACAACTATTTCATAACAGTATTACATAATCTTAGGATGCCTCACTCATTTCTGCATCTCCCATTTGTTAGATATTATAGGCAGTTAGTGCACAAACTTATCTTTCAAATTGTATTCCATGGTAAGAATGTCCACAAATGTACAAACCCACCAAAGTGATGTGATTACATGAGAGCAAGATGGATTATTGAATGTGAATGTTTTTCTCCCCATTGTAATCATTAAGGGAAGTCATACATAATGCACTAGTCTGGTTCATATAATAATATATAATGTATTAGTAATTTTAATTTAGATTTATGCAAATTTGATCAAATCAATCATTGGGAGATATTAAATGATGTTTAAATATATATATATCATACTGCTTTCCTCAAACCTGACACATTCAAGCACCTACCTTGCCATGCTTGTATCATGTCAAGAAACATGGTAGCATGATAGGTCACCAACTTTTTTTTTTATGAAAAATCAACTAGGAAGAAATTCCTTTTTTTTTTTTTTTTTTTTTTTTCCTTTAACTTGCATGACAATGATCAATGAAGATCACTTTTCACCAAAAGATATTCAATAACTTCAATACATTTCATTGTAGTAAATGAAAGTCATGCCCAAATTACAATAAAAGGCAAGTTTGTTAATAGATAAAACTTGATTTTATTTTCCATCACAAGATAACAGTTTGGGGATGTGTGAAAAAAGAACAGAAGCTTGTTACAAGCAGTGATTGTAATGCTTTTAATTGCCAATATGACCTTAGACCACGAAAATGTACAATAAAATTCCCACTACAACATAGCATAGAATAGTTGTATACTTTTTAGTATTATCAATAATGATGTAGAATTCTAACACCTTAATTAAAGTAGATGGGTTTATTTTTTCTATAAATAACTTAGGTGTATATGTGCTTATGTGGCTTTGGTACACAAAACAATTCACAGATGGCTGATGGTGTAAGTTAATACAATGGTATTGATATTATAAACATCACTTCGCTAATAATACTAACAGATGTTTGATAAAGTATTATCTCTGATGACCTTCATGACAACATTACTTTGTTCATTCTTCCACACCCAGCAACACCATAATCTTCCTCTTCTTCCTCTCCTTCCTATCTACACACCATAAAAGGAAGCAAGGAAAGCTGCAAGGGACCATCACACCTACACCTATGAATACCTATCATATCCCCATCCATATATTTCTCTAATCTTTATTTTAAAGCTTCCTATTGAATTACCACTAACAACCTGATTGTTGAGTCCATTCCATTCATCAACTACTCTATTACAGAGCCCCCCCCCCCCCTCTCTCTCTCTCTCTCTCTCTCCTATCGGTAAAAGTCAGGTAATCACGCCACTTCTCGTATCTCACAATTATTCTCTTCAAAGTCACGATAAAGAGTTCTGAGATGCCCTCCCACGCTCTCCACCAACCCTCCCTGAACACTCCCTTCCACTGCACTCTGACACTTTCACCCCCTCGCCGTTCTCCCCCCTTTCACATTGGTTCCACCGTTCCAGCTCACGCCTCACCCCAGACATCACCTTTGATCTCTCGCACATTCGCGTCAAACTGAGCTTCCTAGCCTTCCTTCCTTCTACACTCCCACCCATGCACTCTCCCAGTCTCCCACCCAATCACCTCAATTAAACTGCATTGTCACCACATTACTTATCTTTACAAACGTCTTGTTAAATACTTATAGAGACGTGGCCCACTTCTTGGCTGTTCCTTCAATCTTGAAACTCCCTCCTTCCTTCTCACTCTCAGCTGTCTTAGTCCATGCCCAGTATTCTCAAATCTTTCGCTGCTTCTTTGTTTGTTTGTTTTGTAGTTTGAACGCAGTGGATGTTATTGAGATTTTCAAGAGTGTTATCTTGATTGAGGAACCAGTTTTAAATTACTGGGAAAATATCCAAGCAAACCTGAAATGAGCTCAATGCCGTCTAAAAAAAAGTTACAATGAAAGTTTTGAAGCATTGAAAAATATTCATATGAATTCTATTGGGATATGTAGCCTTATTTCGTCTCCCTTTCCAGGTCATTCACCTCCCTTTTTTTTTTTTTTTTTTTTTTTTTTTTAAGTGAGACTGGTACTGGCCAAGACAACATAAAATGGTGAGGGTAAAAAAAGGCCCACAAGAGTGCCAACCTCAAAAAGCAAGCAAAAAAAGTTCTCTAAATTCTAGAGAAAGTATCCTGAAACCTCTCGGGTCCGCTGGTAACACTCGCCGATCCTTGTCTGTACTGCGTACCACTCACTCTCTTATAATTACGAAACACGCGGCGGAACTACTGCTGTTAATGAAGTTAGTTTAGGTTAACGATAAGATAGGCGAAGATGGGAGAATACCACTTTTAGGGTTACGCTCAACACTCTCCTGCCATTAACCCGCACAAACTTAACGTAATTATCTCCAAATCATCATCTCCTTACCCTAGCAGTGGCAAGAAACGCGCTGATCATAGTCTTAACCACGCCAAAATCCAACTGCATTCGAGCCACGTAGATCGTTGTCATCTTCCCCAACGCAAGTTCAACCACACCTCCACTAAGGCCTTTCTCACCCACACCAAACCTCATGACTGATATCCACGCTGCGTCTCCTAAGCGTTGGTGACTCATCCTCACAATCACTAGGAAGACTCACCGACGCCACCATTTTGTAACTGGCTGCTTCCAAAAGTCGAAACCAACAGACACGTGACGGCCACCACATCTACACTAAGGCTATGAATACATTACTCGTACTTTGTCGGTTACCCAACAAGACATCTACAGTAAACAGATCATCTTCCAGCTTTGATACATAATAAAAGTAATAATGGTAATAATGATTAGTTTAGGCTCATATATATACCGGTGTTACCACCCTGCGTAGCACACACACACACACACACAAACACACAAACACAAACACACACACTTTTCCTGCTTTCGTTTGATGTGGGAATTTTCCATTGATAAGATACGAGAGAGAGAGAGAGAGAGAGAGAGAGAGAGAGAGAGAGAGAGAGAGAGAGAGAGAGAGAGAGAGAGAGAGAGAAATAAATAAATATATAAGATTACATAAAAATTAATTCTTTGAAACATTCAGCGTGATATTGTTTTCCTCCAAAATCACGTGATTGTTTCCATCAACTAACAGTGTGTGATCAAACTGACCGATCCAATTGGAATCCATTTAGACTAGCTCAAGATCGGTGAAAGCTGCAATCAAAGCTTTCATTGTTAACACTATCATTTCATTTATCTACTTTAGCTCCAAGGTTACCCTAGTTACACCTTCAAAGAATCACTACTTTCCGACTGGCGGAGATTGAGTCTTAATATACTCAATAAAAACAGCAGATAACGAGAGCAATCAGTGAAGGACCATCGTCATCAGTGCGTCTGTCCTCAAGTGATGCTTACAATATCAATACCCTTGCACTATATTTGCCTTACAAGGAAATCGCCATGTTCCACTATATTATGTGGTCCAAGTACGTTCAGAGGTTACATTTTTCAGCCATGAATTCTGATAATCTGCGGCAATCTCTGTGGCTTAATGCACGATATATAACACAGTTTTGTGGTTGAATACAAGGGTATGTGATGGTCAATGCAAGCAATTCAAACACAGAAAACGTCTTTCCTTGGGATATTTTTGCCTCTACACGCTGTCGTCCTCATCATTAATTCATTTAATCGATCTATTTACTTATTAACATTAATTTTTATCGTTTGCAAATCAAAATCTACTGTAACATAACGTCAATTTGAAAATGAAATAGATCAGTCACAGAAAACAAAAAGATTATGTTGGCCACTCATCAAGTATATCGTGGAGACCATAATCTGGACAAGGATTCATCTATGTTCAAGGAGAAAATAGCCATGTTAACGTCAGAGGGAACAGTGTCAAGAAGGAATCAACATCAAGCAATTGTAATAATGTCTTTAATCACTATTAAGTAACAAGGACTCTGTATAGCAAACAGTCCTTGCTCCCATTATTATTATTATTATTACTATTATTACTATCATTATTGGTAGTAGTAGTAGTAGTAGTAGTAGTAGTAGTAGTAGTAGTAGTAGTAGTAGTAGTAGTAGTAGTAGTAGTAGTAGTAGTAGTAGTAGTAGTAGTAGTAGTAGTAGTAGTAGTAGTAGTAGTAGTAGTAGTAATAGTAGTAGTAGTAGTAGTAGTAGTAGTAGTAGTAGTAGTAGTAGTAGTAGTAGTAGTAGTAGTAGTAGTATCATCATTATTGTTATTGTGTAGATATTTTTACAATTTGTGGGAGAAGGTGAAAGGAAAACACAGCAGTGGGGAGTTTTGTTTATTCCCGACCGGTTTTTATTCCAGTTTCCCTGAAGAAAGCATAAGTGAAACCGATTAGGAATAAACTCCCTGCCACGGTGTTTTCCTTTCACCTCCCCCATTTTATTATTATTATTACTATTATTATTATTATTATTATTATTATTATTATTATTATTATTATTATTATTATTATTACTATTATTATTATTATTATTATTAATATTATCATCATCATTGTTATTGTTATTATTACCACTACCATTATCATTACAAGCATTATTATAATTATTATTATTATTATTATTATCATTATTATTATTATTATTATTATTATTATTATTATTATTATTATTATTATTATTATTACTATTATTATTATTATTGTTGTTGTTGTTGTCCCGTCTCCCATATCTTGACCATGAACCGTGACCACAACAAGAGTATGTTATCAAGCAGCACTGGTGCTAAAGATTTCCGTGTAGGCCCTTCAAATTATTCCACGTCTACTTGTGGCTTGGAAACTACACTCCTCCAGATAGCCCACAACTCATTACACTTCTCGGGTGGAGTGGTGGAGTACGCCGTGTTGCGCAAGACGAGGATGAGATTCGTTGCTGCGCACGAGAGAGAGAGAGAGAGAGAGAGAGAGAGAGAGAGAGAGAGAGAGAGAGAGAGAGAGAGGCTTATTATCACAAATGTGATAGTGGCGATAATGGGAACTATTAAGGAAGAAAACACGAACCGCAGAAGCAGCAGCAGCAACAACAACAAAAACAACAACAATAACACTTGTTGTGATATTTTTTACATCATAATAAGAAGATTGATAAGATGATTGCACGTAAAAGACAAACTATAAACAGTAAAGCAGTTACGTCTACGTGGACGATTGCTGCCACACACACACACACACACACACACACACACACACACACACACGAGAGAGAGAGAGAGAGAGAGAGAGAGAGAGAGAGAGAGAGAGAGAGAGAGAGAGAGAGAGAGAGAGAGAGAGAGAGAGAGAGAGAGAGAGAGAGAGAGAGAGAGAGAGATTGCATTTCAGCAAATTGCACCTCACCAAATGTAGAAACAGGAAAACTATCTTATCAGGTATTTACATTAATCTCATCCGTCCGTCCGTGTGTGTGTGTGTGTGTGTGTGTGTGTGTGTGTGTGTGTGTGTGAAGATGAGGATGATGTCTAAAGACAGATTGTTTATAGTAACGGGATTAACTGATTTATTCAGTGGCGATGCAAAATCATGTAGCACAAATGTGATGATGATGAGAAGGAGGAGGAGGAGGAAGAGGAGGCGACACGTACCGACGTCAAGAGTTTATCTGGAGGAGACAGTTCATGGTTAGGGAGTGAGAGCGGTGATGGAGGTATAGATAGGGCGACTCATCCATATCACCTAAGCTTTCGTTATCAGAGCAGGACGGCACCTGAGACAGCAGAGGGATCTCCAAGCCCTGGATACCGAACAGTGCGCATGCGTTACCAGCCAGACGCGTCACCATGATTGCTGAACAGTCAGTCGAGTGCAGCTGCTGGAGGTTAGTTCACTGCCGCCACCTTGCAGTAACTGGAATGCTCCTGTCTCCTCCCATACAATAAAATAACCACACAGGTTGAAGGTATCAAAAGTTCTACTGCAGCAACAAGAAGAGGACGTCAGTGCTAAGCTCTTAGCGTCAGCATGGATCAGCAGAGTACTTCCACGAACAGCCGCAGAGGCAGCACCGATGACGTTGACAGCAATAACAGCAGCAGATGCATGTGGCGTAGAGCATTGAAACCCAGCGTGGTACTGGCTGTCAGCTCGCCTATCGTTCTCATTTTTGACATCGGTCTCGCCATCGTCTTCCTTCTACGGCAAAACTGGCAGGGTGTCATCCTCACCTCAGTCGCCTTCGTCGTCTGGACCCAGGTTGTCTACTGGTTCTTCCGAGCCCACACCCTTCTCCAACCCCACTATCAGGTAAATGGACACGCTTGTTGTTGTTGTAGGCTTCACTTTAACATTTTTAAATGTTTCCGCAGACAGAGGAATGATGGAAGGCAGAGGAAGCAGTGAAAGAGAGGGAGAAAAGGGAGAGAGAAGAAGAATAGTAGCTCTGTGGAGAATGAGATAAAAAGTCCTCAGCTGCTGATGGCCACGGACATAAGCCAATTTGAAAGTGCTTCCGTCAAGCAGCCGATCTTCGCTACTCACTCTCCGCCCTGCCTCCGCAAGAGGCCGCCTGTCTTCTGCATACACACACCCTTTACATTTCAGAGACCATTTAATAGTTTATTACTTTACATGCTAATTATTACCATGAGAATGTACCGTGTTTCCCTGGGCGGTCTTGACGAAGACTGGCCAAGGGGAGAGTTTCAATAAAGGGAGATCACAGCGGCCACATAGGCGGGCCAGACGGTCTGCCGTGGTTATGCTGAGTGTTGTAGGGGGGAGGTCTTTTCTCTTTAGGCTAAGTTTTTATTGAGACAAATATACTTTACGACCTCCTGAGAGCATGTACTGATTCATCCCTGTCTGTCGGTGTCAGTGTTGTGTGTGAGTAGACAACAGGGATGGCTAATAGATTAAGTGTGTGCGTATTGGGAGTAGTGTTCAATTTAGTAGTTGAAAAAAATGCTGACTTCCGCGTTTACGTGCGCATCGAGAACATGGGATGCGTCAGTCAGTGTGGGCTTTAGCACTCACAAAAAATCGTTTAATGAGAAGGAATCTACGATGCAACGGCTATGTTCTGGTGCCAATAACTGTATATGCAAGTGACTTAATTGTGAAGAACGAGCATCTTTGAGAATAATACCGATTCTTTAAAAAAATAAAATAAAATAAAATGAACGAATGAGATCACGGCGGAGGACGTTTAAAACATTAAAGCAATAAATAAATAAATATATATATATATATATATATATATATATATATATATATATATATATATATATATATATATATTAATTTCCACCAATTAAAGTTCTTGTCCGTTTGGTGGTCGTCATAATAAGGATAAATACGCATGGTTTATGGACTAACAAACGATACCTCGTGTATAATAGTGATAGTGATCGTAGAGCAATGGTGGCTGTGGAGTGCACTGCGGTGGCCTGAACGGTGGCCTGCGCGGAACAAATAGAACAAGGAGATCTTAATAAAGTATACCATCAGAGACAAGGAAACCGAAGACCTCATGAGTCACTAGCAATACAAGCAACCTGATTGATCAACTTGTTGAGTCTAAGGATTCACTTGCTAAAGAACAAGAGTCGTGCGCAATATCCGTCCTGCCTGGTACCTTATGACAGCTTCCCTCCATTCACTCACGCTGCGTGTACAGACATCATCGAGAGAGAGAGAGAGAGAGAGAGAGAGAGAGAGAGAGTGTGTGTGTGTGCTGTCACAGCGAAATTTCCACATAACTCATTATCAAATGACAGTTGGAGAAAATAATAAACCGTGGCTGAATTATCGGCATACATAAGAAGGAAATGAAATCCAATCAAATACTGATATTGCGGTATCATTTCTCAAGATCCAAGGATACTATCGACTGATTACACGGAATCAGAATAATGATTTTGGAAAATCAATTATTAGGAGTGTTTGAATGTACAAGTTTGTGCTGAATGGGACTAGATAACTTCAACCGTATTTACGATACCGTTAGAGAACACTAAAAATCAAAGATGCTATGAGTAACGATCGCTAGAGAACCCCGTCTTAGTCCACGAATGATAAGGGAGAAGCAAGTAATCTCTAAGGCCTACAATTATTTGTATTGGTTTAGTACGTCCTGAACAATGAAAAATGTCAAAATAGCACCTATTCAATGACCTTGTTAGCCCAGCAATGTATGTGAGTGTATATGTTTAGAGATTCAGCTTGTGTGCTGGCTGTATAGTACGTAATAGACAGCGGCAGTGCTGGACAAGGTATTTCACGCAGCGCAGGCTGTACACGGAACAGATTCTCATGAATGCAATGGGGAATAATGTCTTCGTCGTCAACTTGCATAACAACAAATGAAGTTATGTTAAAAAGAGTAATGATGTAATGTTTATTATGTTAGATGTGTCGGTAATAGCTAATGCTATAAGAGTGTGTGTTATTCACCACTGTGTGTGTGTGTGTGTGTGTGTGTGAGCTAGACACTTAGGTTACCGCTTGCGATATTAACGCATAACCAAATAGATAACGCAATACCGCAGTAATGCAAAGATTTTCAAAGTACCATAATGCACTACCAGTAATGCATCAAAATTTTTAGCGTTACCACTTCCGTTACCGTAATTTTCAATAGTTAAGGGGTAGCTCAGCCTTTGCCACAATAAATAATAATAAAGTATGGGGTCTTCCAACTTGAAACTTTCCAGGTTAACTACATTATCAATGCTGACTTTAGATGAGCAGGAGAATATGGTATATTATAACGGCTGACAGAATGACGTCATTAAACTTTTCATTATATCAAAACTTCCTGTGGTGTCAATCATTTTCAAATCTTTGAGAATTTTTTTTATAGAAATGTCTTGTTTTGAGATACAGTCGCTTAAAGATTTCAGTACAATGTAACGTATAGCTAATTATTTTATGATTGGCACTGTTTTCACCTGTAGAGCTCTGTGACTCATATTGATACTATACACAACAAATCGATGTATAATTCTCATATATAATACATTAAACAAAAAAGATACAACACACTCATCCTGGTGTCGCATCTCGAGGTGCCTTGTTCAACATAGTTTTGGGCTTCTACCGGCAAAATTCGTCATTGCTGGAGTGTCTTCAAATTAAACTCGTGATTTTCTGTCTGTCTGTAGTCAAACTGTTTTGTTTGATTTTGCACGGTAATGCACTGGTACATTTTGGTAACGTTGGTAACAGTAACGAACACCGCTCTAAAGAAATTAAAATCAGCAAAGCATTGACAGTAATGCACTAGATGTGCAGCGGTAACACACCCGGCACTGTATATTATATATATATATATATATATATATATATATATATATATATATATATATATATATATATATATATATATATATATATATATCTATACACACACACACACACACACGCGCGCGCTCAAGCGTTGCTCAAAGTGGCTAGCATAATTTATACAAGTGACCAAAGATTTTAAAAGCTGTGCGTGAGGTGATGGATAACAGGCGCACCCACTAGCTGTGAGTGTTGTGACCCGAGGTGTGACCTGCAGGTGAGTTGTCTCCACCAAAGATCAAGGTCTATAAGAATCAGTCCTTCATGTGTACCATATATATATATATATATATATATATATATATATATATATAGAGAGAGAGAGAGAGAGAGAGAGAGAGAGAGAGAGAGAGAGAGAGAGAGAGAGAGAGAGAGAGAGAGAGAGAGAGAGAGATAAATAGATAGAAGGATAAATAGATGGATAGATAGACAGACAGACAGACAGACAGACAGACAGATAGATAGATAGATAGATAGATAGATGGATGGATAGATGGATAGATGGATGGATAGATAGATAGATCGATATATAGATAGATAGATAGATAGATATACAGTGGACCTCCTGTTACGAATTCCATTCGTTCCACAATGTAGCGCGTATCTTGAAACAAATTTTCCCAGTTGAAATAATGAAAATCCATTAAATCGTTTCACACCCAAAAATATCGATATAAAAATCAATTAACATGGTATTCCATTCACAATTAAGGTAATTTTTTTTAACAAATAACAATTATTAATAGTATACAGTGGTCCCTCACTACATCTCTAAGCAAAGAAACACTACAGTGTGTGCAAAACGAACCTTGAACCGAGCCTGAAGCCGTGCGAGCGGACGCGCTTGCGCGTGAGTGTGCGTGCGTGCGTGCGTGCATCCACGACGAGTTGTTTAAGCTTCTTTTGCCTACTTCTTGATATCTACAAAATCCATTTCAAACCTACTTATTTCTATTGGTATGTATACATACATTAAACAATAATAATCGCAGTGAGGCACTGCAGCAGTCAAAACTGATTAGCAGCATCATTTTAAAGTGAGGTATAGAATACAACCAACACAAAAAGTTCAGTCTGCAGCACCGCAGCTGAACATTTTGTGGCACTACCTTGGGATGAAAAGATCCGCCGCCTGGGAGTGCGGAGTGAGTGCTTATATCCTTTTTGTTCTTCACCATACCTAAACATCTGATGCTGCTGTTGTTTACCCACAAGAGCTGATAGAAAATCCCACTTTCCAATACACTGCCATCTAAGATAGATCTTTGACTATTGTGATGGTGAGCGCTATATGTTTGAGAAGTGTGAACTCATCTTGACCATGAGATGTATGCCAGACAGTCAGGTTAATGACAACAATCTTGATGATGATGATGATAGTAGTAGTAGTAGTAGTAGTAGTAGTAGTAGTAGTAGTAGTAGTAGTAGTAGTAGTAGTAGTAATAATAATAATAATAATAATAATAATAATAATAATAATAATAATAATAATAATAATAATAGTAATAATAATAATAATGAACAATAATAATAATAGTAATATTTCACACGTTGTGAGGTAGACTCTAAGAAAAGAGTAGGCCTAGGTAGAGAAATAAATGAAAATCATGTGATGTCATATACTTTCTTGTGGTGTGAATATTAATTTCCTTGAAAAGGATTCCCATCTTTCTACGCTTCTGTTTCAGCCATCTCTTCTCACATGCAAGAAATACATAATGATCCAGTATAAATCTCTAAATATTAGTGTATGCAGTACTTATTCGTAAGAGTTATTTAACTTACTGGAAACACTGCCTTGTTTCATTGTTTATCTAGACTTTGTCTCTTTAACAGATCCATTCTGATGACGAGTCTGAGGTTGCTGATGACACGCCACCATCCTATGATGATGTGATCAAGACTGAAGCACCACCACCATCTTACTACATGGTGGTGGCTGAGGGTGGTTGGTCCAGTGGAAACTACAGCAATAATGCTCATGCACCCAAAGATGAACTGCCACACAGAAATAAGTCCTCTAGACCTTGCCATGAGCAGGAGCTAGCACAAGCAAATGTGTGCAGTGGCATCACTGCCCCTTACTTATACCACATCACAAGTGATGAATACACTCATATACCTCCCACATCTTCTGCCCTTAATGACTACTTGCAAGTCATTAGAGCACCCATTGACAGAGAAATATCCCATCTTGCTGTCCTTGCACACAAACCAGCCCCAGCTCAACCCTCATCTAGAGAGAGATTGCAGGATGATAGGTCTGGAGTTCTGATCTCCTAGAGGCACATAATTGGCTTGTGACCGTCTATGGTTACTGGCCATTGTTCCTGTTCAAAAAGCCTTAAGGCATCACCTAGTCACATGATGCAGTCTTTGAACAGATCTGCTCAAAGTTTTCACACTACATGAGATTGATAAACAGTCCACATGACGTGGTCTAACTACACTCTCTGTGTGATGCATCAAGCAAGCATGTGATATTGGTTTTGTCACATGTCTGAGGCCTCAAACTCCTCAAGCTGTTGTTACTCTCTATTTACTCACTGAAGTGAAGAGAGAAGCCAAAAGAAGATGAGATAAACTCAGCCATTTCTCAGTGGTTATCTTTAACACTTGCAGGAGCAAGTGAAACAAGTGATGTTACTCAGAATAAAACTATTTCTTTTCTATTTACTTGTCATTTCATTATGCAACCTTCATCAAGCCATTCTACATGAATATTACCTGCAAATCAGTTCAGGATTTTTTTTTTTTTTTTATGAAGCATTTCAAACACTTGATAATATCTTCATCAATATCTGCAGGAAAGCAGTACAACACCCAACATACATTGCTGCCAAGCAAAAGAGAAAATTAATACTGTATATGCTACTTGCAACAAATCTCTTTTTCTACTTTTTTTCTTGTTATTCATTCTTTGATTATCTTCATCTTCCCAAGATTGTATTGCTCAAGTGATGAATAGGTTAAGATCATTGTCTAGTGGTGAAAAAAAAAAAAAAAAAAAAAAAATATATATATATTATATCTAGATATATATATTATATATATATATATATATATATATATATATATATATATATATATATATATAGTACATTGGTTGTGCCATTGTGCCATATCAATTATCACATAAGTGGTGGCAACAACTCAATGCCTACCATCTAACATTGCACCTGAGTACAAACACAGATCTGATTGTAAGAAAAAGGAGATTAGTGCATTTAGCTGCAGGTACCTTTATCAAGAGAATAGGTAAAGCTCCCTGGCTGATAGCATCAAAACTATAGAAAATACATCCTTCACTACTGAAAAGTCTCACTTTGCACCATCCAGCAGCAGCAGCAGCAGAGGGTTAAGTTTGCAAAGTTATATAGCCACATGGAAACCAGTCCTCATGGACTGTATAAGGAAGAAGTACTATTAATTTGCACAAAGATACACTCACTAGACATCAATTTAAATAACAAAAAGTCATATTTCATCATAGATAGGTATATGTTTCACATGTTCTAAGGATGCTTCCACAATTGTACTTGCAGTCTACATAACTTGTAGCCTATACTACAAGAAAATGTTTGAGATATGAAATAATCACATGTATTTAGTACTTTACAAATTGAGGATAGGACCAACATATGCAACAAGATCATTATCTCCACTTTAAGAGGAGATAGTGATTATCTCTTGGAGACACTGCGACAGCTTCATCCTACCAAAAACATAAATCCCCCATGGCCATCTCAAGTCTAGCAAGGAAGAAATGTTTACTATAAAAAAAAAACTTATAATTCATTACAGTATTGGTAAAGTAACGTCTAACCTAAAGCCATGGGCATCACTGGGGAGGGGGCCAGGGGAGCAAGAAATCTTCACTTTTAAAAGCAGGCAAACTACCTATGAAATATGCCCCATCATTTCTGTAGTTATCATATCCTAAAAACTAGAATCTAAACCAATAGGGAGCAGTAAGCTGTTTGTTTGTTCTTTTCACAAAAATCATGTGATAACATATGTCCCTAAGTTATTTATTATTTGTTAATTTGTGAAATTGGTGCAGTTGGAAAGCCAAACATTGTCATGGCATGGGACTCCATGAGAAGCCCAAGAATACCCATATACTGTAGTACTACCATAAACTCCATCTTCAAAAGCAAGTGTATCAGAGCCCACTGAAAAGCATCATAAGCCCAATTGGATGACAATCAAAATTCTCTCCGTGCCACGACGTGCTAACAATACAATATCATTGGTAACTATGAATAAAGTCTAAAGGCATGATAAAGGTTAAAGATAATTTTTTTTCAAAATTAATTCATTTTATTATCTCTGAATAAAATTAATGGTGAAACAAGAAAACAAATATAAAAACAAGAAAAACAAAATCTGCAAAAAAATAAATACATAAACAAAAACAAGAAAAATACAATAAAAACAAGAAATAAACTGAAAATAATAATAATAATAATAATAATAATAATAATAATAATAATAATAATAATAACATTCCACTCCCCACCATCACCACCACCTACTCCACCTCACCTCTGCCTGCAGCTGGCCATGGAGAAGGGACAGATGGTGGAGTGAAAGCTGGTCCACCTTCCCCTCCTCCACCCCAGCTTGGTGAGGGCCGCAGTGAAGTCCACTTGGCTTCCACTCTCCAGCTTTTAATGTTTGGCCGAGCTGCCACTCACCCGCGGAGGAACAAGAAAATAATTAATTAAGAAAAAATAAATAAATAAAATAAAAAGGGATGAAAAAATAAAAATGGCAAAGGATGATTTTTTTTTTATTATTGTTGGTGTTTTACTTGGGTTTTTTTATTGGGGTGTTTTTTATTAGTGTTTTTTTTATCTTTACTCTTCCACTCACCTGAGAAGGAAAGAGAAAATTAATCAAAAATGAAAATGTGGAAAAACGGATAATTTTTATTTTTTTATTTTTTTTATTGTTGGTCTATTATTGGGATGTTTTTTATTGGTGTTCTTAAATTGGATATTTTTTTTTTTTTTTTTAGATTTTTTTTACTCAAAAAAATGTCAAAAAATTAAAACAATAAAAAATCAAACAAAAATCTGAAAAAACTTCAGCAACAAAATTTTTCAAAAAATATTAAAAAATCAAAACAATAGAAAAAGCAAAAAAAGATAAAAAAAAAAAAAAAAGTAAAACCCAATGAATTCTACACCTTACCTTTTCAGTGGAGAATGTCATTTTCTTGCTTCCTGCTTCCTTGTTCCTTTGGCACCTCTTTGTTTACTTCTAGGGTGTGTTCATACTCCTGAAATTTTCATTTCCTATCCTCCTTCTCTAGGGCGTCACACGTCCCCATGACGCCTTCTAACACTTCCTTCATAAAGGAACCTCCTCATCTCCCTTTCCATGTTTACTAGTCTCCTCATCGTACCTCTGTTCTCACTATTAAATCCAGAAAAATCCGCAGTCCCATTCGTGCCACCAATCCTCCCAAGGATATTAAAATCCTTGAATCCTCCTCAGTTGGACTTGGAGTCTCCAACACATCCGGCATGTTTACACAACTTCGGCTCCAGCAGAGGCCGGGCCGCCGGAGTTGTCTCCTGTTCACTTTCCATGTCGTTTTTTTTTTTTCAATCCTGATCTAGTTTGTTTTGGAGACAGGACACTAACACTTAGCCCGCTCTCTCCCCTGTACATACATACTAGGCTCCTCCAGTAGTAATACATTCCTTGTAGCTCATGTCGTTGCGAATTCAGCAGAACACGTCCGCTTAGCACGACAGTCAGTGTGTGTGTGTGTGTATATATATATATATATATATATATATATATATATATATATGTGTGTGTGTGTGTGTGTGTGTGTGTGTGTGTGTGTGTGTGTGTGTGTGTGTGTGTGTGTGTGTTCTTATTTCAGCCTTATTTTTGTTTGTAATAATTTTTCTTTATTCAATTAATTCTCTGTATCCTGTAACACCAATGTCTCATGTTCCACAATTGTATCTTGAGCTGTTCCTCCTCCTACCTCTGACATCACTTTTCCTTACTGCCTCTATTCCACTCCTCACGCCATCCCGGCTCTCCTTTTTCCCTGTCTGGCCACCTCTCTTCCCTACTTTCCCTATTAATCAGCAGTGATGCCATGGCCATTCCCTATCCATTCCTGATAACTTCAGCTGCCATCCTTGCTGTTGCTGTTGTCATTTCTTTTTTTCCAATGGTCGGCATAAAGCTTCAAATTTGCGGGTTCAGGTGCGAGTGGACAATGCCCTGCCCAGCCCCGCCGTGCCCTGAGGGGAAGTGGGCTCATTCAAAGCCGATGCCCATTAGATCCACACGTCCGGACCTTCGTCTTCCTCTTACCTGGAAACGGGAATGCTTATAGGTAAAATAGTTCGCTACATGTTTTAGAAGAGCACAACTCCCGCTATTGGCATGAAATATTGCCAAGAAGAGGACAATGGGTTTTACCTCGCATTGCCGTTTCGTGCCCGTGCCCACCGAGGCCCCACTGTCCGTATGTTTGGCCTGGCCTGGATCCCGCTCCCTGAAATACGTCTGACCACCGCTCATTTGGTTTACATCATAACAAAATAAAGGGCTTTATCTTCTAAAGTGTTATTATAATATATTGTCTTACTTTTCCTTATCAAAAGGATAACTAACTGAGTGAAAACATATCTTTGTGTATTTCAGGGAACTTCTTCGGATGCAGTGGTCAACCACAAATAACTATCTATAGTTAATAATAATAACTAAGGAATAAATACAATATACTATCCACACTTTAAAGTTACGATTAAAATAGAAGCGCAAGATTTAACGCTTTATATTAAAAAACACATATGTTTTATAAAACATTAGTGATATTTACGCCGCGGACTATAGATGGTCAGTTGAGTGAAGGTGGTGGTGGTGGTGGTGGTCGCTGAGAGTAGTGGTCTCAGCATCCAGGGCCCAGCGTGTATTGCAGCTATTGTGTTGTGGCGTGAGCTGGGCGAGGTTGAAGCAGCACCTGGGCCTGCAGGGTGGTGTGCGGTGCCGGGGGCAGCGGGGCCTGGCATAGGACGACGTGCAGCAGCCTTCACCGCGCTTCTCACGGGGCAGTATCACGCTGCTCCCCAGGTGAGTGCTGCCGCCCTCCTTGGGGGGCGGGGGGCTCAGAGCACTATGCCTGGGACACACACACTCTATTCTGCTATGGCGAGGTATATGTCGTTATCACCTTAGGATAGGTGGAGGGGGAGGGGACCGTTGTCTCGGCAAGTTTCTACCTGTGTTGCATCACAACCACCACCAGCCACACTCCCCATTGCATTAAGAATCTCTCTCTCTCTCTCTCTCTCTCTCTCTCTCTCTCTCTCTCTCTCTCTCATCCAACTTGGACCAGATCAAGATATCAATGAAACAGAACAAAAGCTCTCAGTAAATATAAAGACAAGGCACACCACTCTATTTACTAATGTTTTTGGCTCCAAACTCCCCAACAAATTTGGGGGATTAGTAGGAAAGCAGGGTTTTTTTGAGTGGGAAAAGCTAAAGTACGACCAAATGTCATCTCTTACCATGGAAAGTAAGTGGGAGTTATTGCTACTTTTTTTTAAGATGGGTGCCACAAAAAATCTGAAATAAGTATTCTGTCCTTAAGAACACTAATCTAACCTAGTATTACTTATCCTAGGTAAAGATAGGTTGGTTGCCCACAATTCAACTTGCCTGCATGTCAATTTGCCATAAGACTTCTTGCTCACATATAAGTCATTTCACCCACACATTCCATGTCATGCTCACTGATTTTATTCAACAAGGATAAATACGGTGAAATAATGGGTACTGTTTATCTGACTGTGTGGTACTTCACACTGATAAATAAACAATTCAAAAGGAAAAACATTTTATTCATGTGCTGAATATATAGTCCATTTATAACTAATTAGATTTGAAATTCTAAAGATATATAAACTTATAAAATCTGAATATATTATGAACTTATAGAACCTAATTATGTATTTATACTATAGCAGGTCCATCCATCCCCATGACTATGGGCCCCAAGTTCATCCGTCTGGAAGTTAGTTAGGGCAAGTCTATCCGTTGGGAAGTTGATGTGTTCCAATGTGCCGCTATAGGTTAACTGTACTATATACTAAAACATCAGCAGTTATCATGCCAAACACAACTAATTGACCATGTAGTGGTCTCCTGATCTGTTTAGTACTATACTTTGTACTAAAATATTGTTAGTTATCTTGCTGAGTACACAAACTTTTGACTCCTTGCCAATCCTGGCCATGTACTAAAATTTCTCAGTAGCAATACCTGGTAGCCCCCCCACCAGGTGAAGGCATCAGTTTTTCCTTTGATTGGTTCAACCCCCTAAAAAGCCTTTAGGCTTCATCCATTATATTAGGTATGAGATATAAGGAAATTAGTAAAGATCCAAATGGTACCAGTGCTAAAAGATCCAGCATTTGAAGGCACTTTAAAAGAAATGAGTTTGCCAACATTGCAGGATAGAAGGGAAAGAGGAGATCTAATTACATTATTCAAAATAGTAAATAGCTTTGAAAAGATAGACAAGCAGGACTTGGTGATATTGAATGAAAAAATTGGACAGATGAGAGGATGTTCAAAGGTCGGGAAGAGTCGGTGTTTAAAGGACATCAGGAAGTATAGTTTTCCTTGTAGAACTGTGGGTATTTGGAATGGATTAAATAAAGAGGTTGATACAGCAACATAAACTTCAGGAAATGTTGGACAAATGGAGATATGGAGACAGGACATCATGAGCTCTACTCAAACCCTGTATAATGCATCTATGTAATTACACACATACACACACACACGCAACCACAGCCATTTTTTCAGGAAATCACTAATTAATTTGCCCAACATTTTGAGCTCTATTGAGTCCTGGATGCCTTGATATTTATTGTACAATGTCTTTGTGTCTTGGCATTATGGCTGGCAGCCACTCCCACCCTAACCCACCTGGCCTGTGGCTTCATGTAAAATATTTCATATATATATATATATATATATATATATATTACTCTGTCTGTCATTAGCAGTACTCCTTCATAATCACTTGTAAACAATGACTCCACAGTGTTGGCAAAATGACCTGTGGTGGGTGAAGTAACTCCATGGTGTGGGGAATTGGCATGCAGGAGTAATAACTGGATACCGAAAAGCTATAATCTCATCCTTCTGAGGTGCACACCTAACACTAGTCTATGATATATTTACTATACTGCACGTGAGTGAGGGTGAGAAGATGATGCACTTTTAGCTGGAGTTTCATTTGGAATAAATAATAGTTGAAGTTTGTAATACAAATGGTCAAAGTTGTTTTCTGTAGCGATTGTGTCATCCTCTTCAGTTGTCCTTCTCAGGAAAGTAGCTCTTTGTAACACTTTGAATTCTTAGTATTCTGTATTCAGTTGAGTAGAAAGAGGAAGAAATCTCTCCTGTACCCAAGCTCAAATTTCAGGTACTCTAAGTATGTATAGGGAATATATCTTGAGGGTCAAGTCTACTTTGTCATGATATATCTTCCAATACTTTAGCAGGTTTGTCATAAGGAAATTATCCTTTACAGAGTGTAGATGTAGAATGGCCAAACATTAGGGGTAAGGGATTTCAGACAGAGCATCAGTAATTTTAGATCACCATTCAAGTGATGTGTTAGTTGTAACATTCAAGTTATTGTATTAGGTCTATCTTCCTCCCCTCCCTCTCTATTTTTTCATTGCCATCTATCTTGCCTTTGCTTATCTGTCTCTCCCCCCACTATAATTCTCTCTCTCTCTCTCTCTCTCTCTCTCTCTCTCTCTCTCTGAATATTGTATAATTCTTTGTGTCTGTTGCAGATTGTTGGTGTGTGTGTGCAGGAGTGACTGGTGTGTTGTGGTGTAGCTGCCTGTGATGTGTGGTGGTGGGGCTAGATAGTGTGGGGCGGAGGGGCAAATGGTCATGCCCCCCAGCCACCACACCAGCCTCAGAAGGACAGTGAGGCCTGGCCAGCCCCTTCCTTCATCACTATTGCTACTATGGAGGCTGGCTGGTGGCCACGCCCGCCCACCTGCCCGCTACCCCCAGGTGGCTTGGGCTGTGCCAGGTGAGCAGCATGGCTGAGCCCCAGCACAAGCGGGCCAAGCTGCCCTCCTCGGGTGAGGGCGGGGCTGGGGGTCGGCCAGGCCGGCTGCTGCCCCGCCGTGACTTGGAGATCATCCATACTCGCCTGACACACAAGTGCCTCTGCTCCCTGCAGCTGCCAGACATCCTGCATACGCTGGCCGTCTGCAATGAATGCCTGGCCACCCAGCCTGCTACCCGTCCTGGCCCACTACGAGAGGAGACGCTGCTCTACACAGGCATGCTGACGCTCTTCTTTGAAGTATCACTGAGGCAGCAGAGCCGTGGTGTGTTGTGTGCCCGCATCAGCCAAGTGGCTGCTGCTGGTGCCGACAATGAAGCTGCTGTGCTGGATGTGCTGTTCACTCTCCTGGCTTCCCCTGATGCCTACATCAGCTACTCGGCTGCCCGTGCTCTCTCAGCCCTGCTGCTCATGCTGCGTGGCCGGGCAGGTGAGGTGGTGTTGGAGCGGCTGGTGGAGAATCTGGCCACCTCACCACGTCTGGTGGAGGTGGGCCACTCAGTGGAGGTGGTGCGCCGTGTCATTGAGTGGAAGGATTTGGATGACCACCCACTGGAAGTTGGAGAAGAGGGTGGTCCACCACCGGAGTGTTCCCGTGTGCGGCTGGCCCCGGCAGAGGCTCAGGGGGCCAATGAGGTGAAGCATCTGGCCACAAGCACATTGGAGCGGCGCTGGTTCGCCCTAGTGGGACGTCTCACACAGCTGGTGAATGAGTTCTCAGCAGAGCGAGAACATGTGGTGGTGTCCTTCCTGGCTCTGTGGGAGTCCTTAATCTCGGTGAAAGCCAACTTGTCTGTTACCGACACCAAGGAGTTCTATTCAGGACTGGAGCGTCTGATGGCACCCTTGACGAGACACACGGCGGCAGTGGTGTGGCGCAAAGTGTTGGACTTGTACAACGAGGTGCTCTGCTACGGTAGCACGCTGGCCCTGCAGGACGTGCTGGCTGAGGAGCCTTGTAACCTGGCCCACTTGCTTATTCGGGCAGTGAAGGACCGCAGATTCCTAGAGTGTGTGCCTTGTGGAGGGGCAGGAAGTGGATCTGGCCATGGGGGGGAGGGTGCAGGGAGCATGGCTGGTCCAGGACCCAGTTCACAAGGCATGTCAGTGGGTAGAGATCCTGGGGATAGGACTGTGTTGCACAAAGTGGTGCTGGTGGTGCTTAAAGCCATTGCTGTGACGGTGAAGGAGACACGTTGTGACTCCTCCTCAGAGAACTCCTCCAGGTCAGGTGGGTCTGGCTCGGAGGACGTGGACATGGCCATCATCGAGCGCAGCCTGCGGGAAGTGGTGCGTAAAGTGGATGATTTTGTCAAAGCCAAGCTACCCTTCCACCCTGAGGCTCCCATGGCTGAGTGGATGGTGCGCCTCTTTGCTGATCAGGACGACTGGCTTGTGGAGTCCATGGTGTGTGGCCTCGACATCTTCACTGGCCTAGGTCTTCGCATCAGGTATTTTTCCTTTTAACTGTTTGGACTGTTGCTTCTTTCCTTCCTTTGTCATCTGTTTAAGGAAGAGTGGTTTCCTGGGCATCTTGATGTGCTTGACTTAGGCAAATTGCTTAGTTAAACTCCGGAAAGACATTAAATTTTGTGTGCTGTCTTCAGCATCTTTTTATTTGCTACAAGGTCATATCTGTTGCTGTTTCTCATCACTACTTCCATGCTAATTGTTCTTCAAGTGTTTGCTGCATATTTGGCTCCCTTCTGCTGCCTCCCTGTACAAGACTATTTTCTCTCATTTACCTTCCTAATGCATTAACCCATACCATTTTTAATCTTTTATTGATAAACTGTGGAACTTTATGCCAGCTTTTTTTGCTTTACTAACAGGACTTGATAAATGAAATTAGGTAGATATATTTTATACAGTGACTGCTGTGTGGTGTGCAGGCTTGATGACTTGTACCATATGTTTTAATGTTTGATTTTTATGGGATGAAACTGGAATGAAAATATATTGCTGATAGTTTTTTATTGTACTTCTCTACAGACAACAGCCAGAGCTTCATGCCTGTGTCAACCCTCACACCACCTTCCTGGTCTTCCTGGAGACGGTGTACCTGGAGCATGACGTCCTGCTTGATCTACTGGTTTCCAATGAGACCTGCTTCCTCCTCTACCTTCTCCGCTACCTCAAGTTCATCCGTCGCAGTTGGCACGAATTTGCCTCTCACTGTGGACGCCGCCTGGAAGAGGTCATGACAGTCCTGATTCGTCTGCGGTATGCCATCGATCGTCTGGTGTCCAAGAACCTCTTCCCTTATAACATCACTCCAGTCCTCAAGCTGCTGCAGAAGTGTGAGGAAATGTATGAAGGCGGGGAGCACTAGGCTTATCCCTATCCTTGCAACAGGCAAGGATGAGCTGCGAAGCACCTTAGGTGGGTGCCTTAGAGCTTTTATGAAGTGCAGTGGAAGGATGGGTCATGGAAAGTAACTCTTAGTAAGGTCACAGTGCACTGTAACCTTGTCATTACTGGCAATTTGTGTGAAGGTGTCTTTGTTACTTAGTGGGCAAAGTCAATATTACCTCTCTCCTCTGAGTGCTGCAGCCCCGACTGGTGGCACCACCATGCCGCCTGCCTCGGACCTGGGCAGCTGCTTGGGCTCGGTAGGATCTTCATAGCATTAGAGAAACTGATATATCCTCAGTTGCAATATCATATATTTTTATATTTATTTAGGTCCTTCATGTCTTACTTAACAATGCTCTCTGCTCTCACTCAGATGTTTTAGAGTTGTGTCAGTATTGAGGGAATGGTTTGCAGGTATGAGGATGAGGTGTGGCAGAGACAGGATACTGTAGGGACTATCTAGCGCATGAAATATGTGTTTATTACTGTATTTGTATTTTGACAATTTTTTTTCTAAGTAATGATGCTATTTCAGTACATATATTGAAAGTGTTTAATGGAACACATCATAAGTTGGTTTAAAATACCAATGTAATATTAAAACGACACATTCCATACACTACTTCATTTCTGACTATGTATCATTGCAATGCACACCACAAACCTCATCTTTAGTGCTCGCATGTGCGCACACACACACACACACACACACACACACACACACACACACACACACACACACACACACATGCACATGCACTTCTACATATTTTGTATCAGTAGTTTCCATATGTGCACAGCATACAGCCTGGTTATGTATACCTCTGTGCCAAAGATGCAAACTCACGTGGGTCGTACTGTACACATGCCGCCACCATCATACATACCTTTGTGCCATATTCCTCTTTATATGAAATACACTCACACACACACACACACATACACACACTCAGTTGAAAATTATAAATGTTATGTCTTTCTTACAAAAACACCTCCAAGACTGAGAATTTGTATTGTGCTTTTGTCTGTCAGTTTATCCATTTATTTATCCATCAATCTGCCTATCAGTCTATTGATTCTTATACCTCTTTGTGTCAGTTTATCTGTGTTCCTTGTGTCTCACAATAGCATGGTTATGTCTCTCGTTATTATATTTCATCTGGAAACACCGCTACAATCACACTCATCTCTTTTTCTTTCTCTTTTAAGAACATTGGAGTTATAAAGTTGGTGGGATGGTGCACTGGATGATCTTTATTGTAATTTATTGTTAATATGTAGATTTCAGCCCTTTTGAATGGACCAGATGGTCAAAATCATTCACAATTCTCAAATGTAAAGTATATTTTGTGGCAGTGCATAACTGGTGATGATTACAAGGCAAGTACTTATGGAATTTATCATTTCTAAGGAATCTTGTATCCATATTCAAATAAAGCTTCAGTGCCAAAAATTTTATGAAGAGGCAAGATGAAATTTATTATACTGATAAAGAAACTCCTCTTAACAAGATTGTTCTTGAAATACCTATTATGCACTAACACTCATACACTATATACAAAGGAAGGATTAATAAGCCCACATCGTCTACTGGCAATTAACTGATGTTTTTCCATGTCCTTGCATCATCCCTGCCTCTGCCTCCCTCTAAGCTGAGGTTACAGACTCTGCCATGCATAGGTGGTGTTGTAGGAATGACAGAGGAAGTTAATATTAGGGAACTCAAATCAGGAAAACTGGTTAGAACAGTTTAAGTATATCGTATATTATGTATTTGTATTATATTAGTTGTATGTCCTGTTTGGCATCTTCAACCCAGTGTTTAAATGGTTAAGATTTTTTTTATATGTATACTTTTCTATTCCCCTTGCTCATTCTTTCAAACATAATAGGTCACAGTCCTGAACAGAATTGCATATTGTTATGTTTTCTGTTTCATTTAAAAATTTAAAATGTCATTTGTTGTGGAAGATTATTTGACAATTTGACTGCAGAAAGTGTGTGTGTGTGTGTGTTTGTATTTTAATTATGAATGTATTGTAAATGGAATTAATTGACAGTTCTTGTTGATAATTTAGCAATCCTGAACAGATTGAATCCATAAAGCACCAGGAACTTGTCCCTTGCCACTGCCATCAGAAAATTAAATTTCTTATATTTAATTTTCCCATAGCAAAATATCTCCCCATGTAGGTATTTAATTTTCCCTTACAACAAATAAGTATCTAAAGTATCTCCTCATTATGTATTGTAGATAGCACATGTTATTTTTACAATTTTTAGACTCTTAATCACTTGTTAAAATCTGCACTTTGCACATTCCTTTTAGTTCAGGACCTTGACATGGAACCAGCCATCAGGCATTCCACTTCCATGTTTTGAATCAAGTTCATTGTTTTGCACTGCCACTCACTGGTGGAATTACAAGATTTAATGTGGTTAATGCTTCACTGGCAGGTATGGGTAGCAATATGACTTAGAATTATATTATTCATATTAAGTTTCTTTCATGTGTGTGTGTGTGTGTGTGTGTGTGTGGTCTGCAAGTGCAACTCACTGTTGTATAAGGTGTGGCTCACTCTGAGGAAATTGTATATTGCCATATCCATTGACACAAGGAGTGTAAAACTGTACAATCTGGCCCTCTCATCTTTTAATTCACTGTTGTTTAGAGTTCAGACATTCCTTTGTGCTCTCTATTGTTCAGAACATGAAGATACAGCTATCTAAAAATCACAATTTCACTGGTTTCTGTCTGAGCTAAGGATTCTTTTTTCACTGTAGATGAAAAGTTTTCTCTCATTTTTTCCCACACTGAAAGTTAGACATTGTTTTGTTTAGTATTACCATTGTTTCATAATTAAAATTGTAGAAGTATTACAAGAAAAAATGTACCAACATCAGAAGTTCCTCAATTGTTGACAGTAGCTGTAGCACACTATGTATAAACACAGTTTGAAGTACACAGAATAGCCATTGTTATGTAGATGATGTATAATTACAAAAGTTTTGAATATTATGTTGCTGATCTTTTACTTTAAGCTACTATATTGAATTAGCAAAATATTCCTGATACATAATCATATATCATTACAATACTTTGTTTTTTATCATGATGCCATCAACATGGCATAAGTGAGTGTTATAAGTCCCCAGCATCACTTACAGGGAGAGCAAAGGCTTCTCATGCCTGTAGGTGAGTGTTCATACATATTATTTCAATCAAAGCAGCTCTTGGTAAATCTGAGAAACTTTGAAAGTGGAACAATAGGAAATGTTGAAAGAAAATGAAGTGATTGATTGGTTGTTTTGTATTTTTTATTGATTTATATTTTAATCACTTTGTTTATTTAGTTGTGAGGACAGTGTCATGGTTATGAACAGTGTGTGTGTTTGTGTTTGTGTGTGCCATGGTGTAGCTGTGCAATGCCCCTTTGGCTCTCCAGTATTCTATTTCTTTTGACAGAATGACTATTTTTGTATTTATTTTTAACAAATATTTATTTCTGAGAAATCAAGCCTCCATACGCAGACTTTATTTTTCCTGCATCAAGCTAGGCACTGTATATAGTTTGTTGAGGAAATGTAATGTTTTGTTGTTTTATAGTTAGGTTTTAGTGTATAGTAATTTTTTGTATCAAAACAAAATTAGGAAAGTACATTTTTGTTGAATAATTTTTTGTTTGAATCATCATGCAATTGGTAAAATGACGTGGTGAAGGGCAGAACTCAGACCCTTGGAGTTGTATGGAATTCTGCTTGCCAGCTTTCCTTGTAGTGAGTTCCATTTTGTGGCAGCTCTTACCCTCCAGAGTTTGTGGCCTTATAGCCTGGCATTGGTGTGGGGGTGTTCTCAAAAACAAAACTCTAGTCTGTAGATTTGTGCCATGGACTCACTGAGAAGTGGACTCCAAGGAGTTTTGTCTATTTAAGTTGTAGTAAACTTATTTTTCCATTAATTTTATAGCCTGTGTAGGCTTATAATAACAGCAAAGATGCTTTGTATTGGCTAGGCCACAGCAATACTAGTGTTGCTGATATACCAAGTGATTCAGGCTGGAAGCTATATGACAGCCTGGCATCATAGCCTGAAATCTAACACAATATATTGAGAAAGTAATTTTCAAACAGGAAAGAATCCGAGGCAATTGAAATTCCTTTGCATTATAATATTTCAGCAGTAATTTGAATTTTAAATGGCCAAGAAGAAGGAAGGGTTTTTGGCTGATATTTGAAGATCTGTGTATTTAAGGTGGGTCGGTACTAAAAGTTCACTGAATAGTACACAAAGATTGCTACTGATAAGGAGGAGGTAAGGATCGTTAATTGTTAATTTCACACAAATATTGTAGGGGTAATATGTGTGCTTTGTCAACTTCATACCATGTATTTTTTTAATATATTGATTTTGATTAAAAATTATGTTATGTTTTATGTTTCTGTTATCCAGCATAGCTGTTATATATATATATATATATATATATATATATATATATATATATATATATTTTTTTTTTTTTTTTTTTTTTTTTTTAATGCTCCCTTAGTGTTGATTCTTCACCAGAATTAATACAAGACAAGTTGCAAACCATCAGTACTGGCCTGCACTTGACAGATGTTACATGATACACACTTATCTATTTAAATCTATAGGTAATCAGATTCATGATAATATTTCATCTTTTAAGTCAAGTAATAAGTAGCAAAACAGAGGAACCTGGTTATTGAGGTGTTGCCAGTGCTCCAAAGCCGTTTTTTTTATATGAAAAATTTTGAACATGATGTATATCTTTTTATATTCCCTTTAATCTTGTTCCACAGAACGAATTCTTTTGAGTTAAGAATCAAACTTGGTACTGAATATTTCTCATGTATGTGTATGTGATGCAGCATGGTGTATTATACTGTACAGCCACTTGTGTATAATATATGTTATATGTATTAGAACTTTGGGGTGCCAAGTCTTCAGTGGCAATTCATGACATGATAAGAATTTTATTGATTTTTCTTGTATAGCTGTATTTCTAATCCTGTTATAGTGAATACCTACTGAATTTAGTTTTATGACAGTAGTTTATTTTTGTATACGAAATAAGGCAATTTAGATAGTATTAGTGAAAGTTTGACTATTTTTAGCTTTTTTTCAACACATTAGTAATACTGAGCATGCCTTTGTATATTAGCATATGTTTTTGAAGTGGATGAGCAAATTATAATACACACACACACACACATTACTATTTATTTATTTGTCAATGTCTATCAAGTGTTAGTACTGAGATTTGCAGTGTTGTAGCTTTACAGTCAAGTGATGCATTTAAAGTAAAGATGTATTAATGCTTTTGTTTTAGAATGTTTTGTGTTAGATGCTACACACACCTAGGGCCAGAATCAGAAGACACAGTGCCTGCCTCCTGGGGCCATAGCTATCCCAAGTCAAAGAGGGTGTTTGGTAATATTTATAGTGTTACAGGATTGGCTATAGTGTACACTTACTACCACCACCATCCCTATCCTGCAATTAACCTAACTTGGGCCTGCCTTCTCAAACACTTCTCTGCTTTCCTTCACTTTCACCATTTGAAAAGCAAAAGTTTTTTTTATAAAGATTTAAAGTTCTAAGAGGCAGAGTGACAAGATTTCAACCTTGTTTCTCCAGTGTATTGATAATATTAAAAATTTCCAAGGCCTCTTGAGATGATTAGTGGTGTTATATGGTGTGGTTTTCAAGTGTTTCTCCAGTGTATTATAATAATTAAATAATACTCTTGAAAACACTGCTAATCATCTGTGTGGCCTTGTGAAATAGTTGTGGGAAGAGAGAGAGAGAGAGAGAGAGCAGTGTTTCTGAATACAGAAACGCGTGGAACTGGAATTTGGTGTAGCTAGCTAGCTATCTCGTGCCATTGCAGCACATCAAGCGTGGACCATCTGTATTCGCTCGCATCTTCAGTGGCAAGGCAAGTGCTGCAAGGATTTCAGTGTAACACCTCGCATGATGGACCTATCAACACCGCAAATGTGTAGGGCACTTTCAGATCATGATGAAGCAGATGATATCCTTGCTTACTTCAACTAATACCTTCAGTGTCTCACAAAAGGTAGATCATAATACACTTTACATTAATTTTAATAATTAATCTCATTTATTATACATGTTATTATTTTGTATTGTGGCGTAAGTCCCTAAGTGAGATTATTTATTGTTTATTTCATCATTATAGATGTGATATACTCCACCTGTAACATTTTCGTATTTGGCCGAATATTTAAGAAATTTGGCCGATTTGGCAATGAGATATCCGAGGTGGTGAGTTCTGGCCGCCCGTCAACTCTTTATCAACCACATGGCAGACAACCCTGACCAGCTGCTGGAGTCCACCCTTCACTCCAGCCTGCTCCCCTGCGTCTTCCTTAGGAGGACCGGTCAGCTACCACGCCTGTGATAGCCTCATAGAAGTACACCAGGGCTCATGAGAACCAAGGATAGAATCCTTGATAACAACCATGACGTCTTCGCAGTCTTAACAACAGTGACGCGGCCGCCTTGACGGAGTTGGAGGGAAGTGTGGCAAGAAAAGTGGAACTACAACTGCAGATTGGTGAAGTACCACAAAGAAATGGAAGAAACTATGCCAGGAGAGATGGAGCAAGTAGGAAAGGAGGGTAAGTGAATGATGGGGTGACATTTAACATAACCTCAGGGGGTATCGAGGCAAAGTGCGTGAGTCTGATGATAGGGAATACCGGACTGAAAAGATGGTAAGGAAGCCAAGGCGGTCAGGAGAGGGGCAATATTAATAATAATAAAAAAGTAGCAATTAAGGAACCAGGGGTCTAGGATAGGAACGGGAAATCAGCAAAATTCATAAGTATACGGGAATTTATCGTAATATTTCAAATTTTCTGACTTGCCAAGGGCTTGACTGCCCCTGCTGGATAGATATTAAATTGTGCACCCGTTTCATACTGGCTAGTGACACTTCTTTTATGCTGGTCTTAGATGTGTTTATGATTAATCTGCAAACCATTATTGTTGCAAATCATTGTTTTTTGATGTAGAAGGGAGGTGGCCTAGGGCAATAAAAATAGGACAAAAAAGCCCACTGAAGTGCTGGTCCCTGGGAAAATTCAGGTTCCTTTGCCAAAAGAATGGGATAAGTGTCTTGATACCTCCCTCTTGAAAAAGTTTAAGTCATAGGCAGATGGAAATACAGAAGCAGGAAGAGAGTTCCAGAGTTTACCAGAGAAAGGGATGAAAGACTGAGAATACTGGTTAACTTTTATATTAGAGAGGTGGACAGAATAGGGATGAGAGGAAGAGGTAAGTCTTGTGCAACGAGGCCGTGGGAGCAGGGGAGGCATGCAGCTAGCAAGATCAGTAGAGCAATTAACATGTAAATAGTGGTAAAAGAGAGCAAGAGAGGCAACATTGCAGTGATGAGAAAGAGGCTGAAGACAGTCAGTCAGAGGAGAGGAGTTGATAAGACGAAAAGCTTTTGATTCCACCCTGTTCAATAGAGCTGTATGAGTGGAGCTTCCCCAAACATGTGAAGCATACTCCATACATGGATGGATAACGCCCCTGTATAGAGTTAGCAGTTGGGGAGGTGAGAAAAACTGTCAGAGACGGCTTAGAACACCTAACTTCATAGAAGCTGTTTTACCTAGAGAGATGTGAAGTTTCCAGTTTAGATTATAAGTAAAAGATAGACTGAGAATGTTCAGTGTAGAAGAAGGGGACAGTTGGGTGTCATTTAAGAAGAGGGGGTAGTTATTTGGAAGGTTGTGTCAAGCTGATAGGCCGAGGAATTGACCTTTTGAGGCATTGAACAACACAAAGTTTGCTTTGCCCCAATCAGAAATTTTACCCCTCACAAAAAACTAACGAATTGCAATTGAATAATTTTAACAGACGAATAAAAAACTCAAAGATTCCAGAAAAAGATCATTCAGTTTTTTGTGAACTCTAGACTCAGGGTAATTATACAATGGGGAGGCAGGATTTCCCCCAGCACCTGAGCGGCCCCACATGGCACTGATGTTAAGGTGTGTCTGTGTGTCGAGTGGACCTGGCCATTACTTGAATTGATCTTTGTTATTCTCCTTCTTTTTCATCTCTCTCATTTCTTTGTTGTTATTTATTTATTTCATTTTTTTTTTAGAGTTTCTAGTTACTGTAATACAACATGTTTTGTATTATCTCAACTAATTTTAACCAAATACATTTACTACCTAAACATTTTAAATATTTCATCCAAAAGATAAACAAATTAATTCAATATATGAATATTGTTACACTGCATCAAAGAACAAATCTTGAATCTGTTCAGCCAAGTTTGATAGTATTCTGAAATATATTGTTGCCTAAGCTGCCTAATTACCTGGTTGTTACATTCTAAAAGAACATGATATTCATCACCCACTACACCAGATTCACATTTGTTACACAGTCTTTCTTCTTTTGGAACATTCTGATATCTTCCTGCTGTGACTGGTAACAGGTTATTATTAGCTCAAAGCTTTGTTAATACAATCCTTGATTTGGTTCTTAATTTAGTTAAATATTCCTCTATTCCATAACCGTTTTTAAAGGTGACATGTGTTGTACTCACAGATTTCAAGCTGATATTACTATACCACTGAGTTATCCACTGATCTCTAAGTCTTTACTCTATAGTCTTTCTTAACCCCACTGGGTTGAACACCTCCTGCTGTAGACACACACCCTACAAACCACAGTTATCAAGGGTATATTTAACTTCCTTCAACCAAGGCGAGGTATACAAACGAGTAACATCCAAATGAAATGGTGTGTACCCGGCCTTTATTTGCATAGGTTCTTGTTATTTTCCTTTTTTGCTCTTTTTTCCCTTTTTTCTCTCTTTCTTTTTGAGAGCCTGGGTTGAAAAGTGTGTGTGTCTGTGTCAAGTGTACCTGGCCCCTTATTTTGCATTGATTCTTGTTATTCTTTTTCTTTTTGCTCATTTTTTTCTTTCTTTTTCTAAGAGCCTTTGATGTGAAAGTGTCTGTGTGTCAAGTGGACTTAGCTCCTCATATTGCTTGGATTTTTTTTCTTTTCTCTCTCTCTTTTTGTGAGGGCTTTTTCAAAACATCCCATTCTTATGGCTAACTTGAACCTGCTTGAGAACGGGTATATATGTGTGCCTTTTTGTTTAATCATCTGTTATGTTCTTTACCAGATATTCCCTTTTACATGAAAGTGTAAAAAGCAAAAAACTCCATAATTTCTTAGTTTTTTCATCTCGTTACTTTTCAGGGAAACCACCTACTGAAGATGCCCATGAGGACTGCGAAGACTCTCTCCCTGCTGTTCCTCATTGTCTCCTACCTGCTTGCCTTCCCCCAGACCCTCAACAAACTCATCTAATGCTCCAGAACCATTCTTTAAATTGAAAAGAGGTATGTTCAGGCTCTGTCTGTCTTGTACTTCTTGAAAGTGTTGAGTTAGATAAAAATTAGTTGTGCAGGATAGGAAATTTAGAAGAGATTGGTTGATAGGAGGAGAGGAATAGATGAATAAATAGCTTGATAGATAATAGTAGTAGTAGTAGCAGTAGTAGTAGTAGTAGTAACTGTATATGAAAAAAATTAACCAAAAGATCGAGAAAGTATTGAAATGAAGTGGATAAAAAGTTTGCAAGAAGTTAGGTGAATCTTGGTGATGAAAAGAATAAAATAAGAGGAGATTTGTGAAGATACTGAAAGAATTATATGGGAATAGAGTACAGGTAAAGAAGGAACTAAACATTGATGTCCATGAAGTTTATTGAGTTGAGACATAAATTAAAACTTTCCTTTACTCCACAGGTGACAGAGGAATTGAATAAACTTTCAAGATATACTTTGAAAAGGAAGCAGGCGAGGCATCAAGCATTGTTGGTGTTGGTCTGGCTTCACATGCAACAACCTGTGCATTGATCCTCAGGTGAGTTTAACCCTTTTGCTGGTATTGACACTGATTTAGCTGTAAAATGTATGGAAATTTTTATAGAGCACCAGAGATTGGGATAAAATAGACTCAATTCTCTCTCTCTCTCCTAAATTACAGAAGCTTAAAGATACACATTGTTTATGTTATTTAAAAGTCTTCTCGTAAATATTTTACCATTTAATCTTATTTCATATTCATTGCACTTGATTTTTTGCATTTTCAATCTTGTCATAATTATATATAGATAACTTACCTTTTGATCAGAAAAACCTAAAAAAAATATACTTTCTGTATTTCCATCGTTCTGTGACCTCAACTTATCGAAGAGGAAGATTTCAAGACACCATCATCCTGGAGCAGCAGCAGCAACAGGAACTTCAGTCTTTGCCTGGCCACCACGACACAACAGGTTTTGCACTATATGTTAAATAAACAATTCCATCTTTAGTCTTAATTCATTATTAACTATTGTACACATTAACAATATATTGCATGGAATGATGCTAGTGTTGTATCAATAGAGCATGCATATGTCTTTTCATGGGCTTTAGGTAAATTAAAAAAAGGGGAGTTTTGCACATAGAGGCCCTGTCCCTCCCCCTTGATGGGAGAGGGTCTGGAGTACAGTGGTGACCCTCCCCATGGGGCCTCTATGTGCAAAACTCCCCTTAAACTTGGCACAACTTTTTTTTTTTCTCGTTTCCCTTCAGGGCATTTTTTTTTATTTTTTTATACTCTATACAACATTGCTCAGATTAATTACAAACTACAGTTCACATCTAAAACAAGTCGCACATTGATTTAGTACCAGATGGAGGAGCTACAAATCATACAAGTTGCTGTACCATAGCATCTGGCTTGTAGCAGCACATGAAGGCATCACCAGCCTGGCTTGCTGTTGGTGGCTGTGGCTGGTATTAAACCATCTCTGCAACAAAATAAGGAGACTTGTGGTAACCCTGCACATATCAGAGAGAATCAACCTAAAATACATACATACAAAGTTGTTAATTGAAAAAATAAAGACCACCTAATCTTTATGTATTATTGACCTGCAGTGTTCAGAACACAATATTAGTAGTAGTAGTAGCAGCAGCAGCAGCAATACTAGTAGTATCAATAGCAGTAGTTATAGTGACAGTAGTAGTCAATACTCCAGAAACTCACCTGTTAATTCTGGTGTAGGGTCACTTATAACCCTTCATTAACCTATGTGACCTTGATAACTTGTCTGAAACCTCCTGCCACCGCCACCGATGCCATTAACCTGAAAAAAGTATATATATATACAAATCAATTGTCTAAAGCAGTGGTATTCATTGTGCAGCTTGCGATTAGTCAATTTGCAGCTCTCGAGAAATAAACGAATAATAAAAATAAATAGAAAAATAATAATTTTTCAAGTATTATACATATATTAATGAGGTGAAATGGAAGAAAGTAACAGTAAGAGAATATTTTAACATCCCTACCCTTGTTGCAACCCAGTACTACTTATCATACTTGAGTTACGCTAACTTGCTGTAGCTGCAGCTCTCTCAATGAATGTCCTCAACTGAACTGGCTCCCTTGCAAAAATTAGAGAATAACACAGAGAACATAAGGAGGAGACTGCAGAAGGCCAGTATGACCTCCCTTGTCGCAGAAGGTCCTATCAACGTACCTAATCCTTGAGTCTCCCACTACCAACACTTCCTGTGACCTATCTAGCCTTTTCCTATCCTTCACCTCCACACCTCCCTTGTCCTTCTTCACTACCTTTGCCTTGAGTGTCCTGTCCCCCTCCCCTCCCCCTACCTCAATCACTACCTCATCCTCCTCCCTTTCCTGTGTGGCTAGCATGGTAAACCTGTTTCTATTTAGTACTACTTCACTCACTGGAGGCCTTACCTTCCCCTTTCCTCGTGTACCTCTGATGTCCCTCGTAATGCAACACCAGATGGCGCTGCGCAAACCAGGTGTTATTATTGTACACTAGTTCTCTTCTCCAGTTCCTCCGCTATTCCTTGTATATCACAATGAGGATGTCAGGAACCACGCTCCCACACTGACACATTCAACCGTTTCATTAAGTTATGCATCCCTTCAATAAAAACAAAAACAATATTCTTGAAGACACCTACAAGAAAATATTTGATTTCTACCGTGTAAAGTGTTTATAGGGGTAATCGGAAAGGAAGTGTCAGACAAAAAAAAGTAAAGGTTAGATTAGATTTTTCTTGTTACTTTTTTCTTGATATTGTCATAAGGAGATGGTAGTGTGGGAGTGAGGGAATGTGGAGGTGATAGTGTAGGATATGGAGCAATGTGATAGGATATGGAGGAGGATTGTGGTCATGGTAGGAGAGGATCTGTAGACTGTGTGCGTGAAGCTTAGATGGGAGATGAAGAGGAGGAGGAGGAGGTGGAAGAGCAATATTGGAGATGGAAGTGCAATATTAAAACGATCGATGAATTTGAAGATCTCTATGATCATTCTACAATAGTCACCACTACTGTCACCAGACAAACCTACCACCTCCCCACCACCAAGTATTACTCTAGTGCTAAGATTAGTTAACCACCACCACCACCACCAAGTATTACTTAATGCTAAGATTAGTTTACCACCAACTCCCCTAACCTGACCAATTATTACCCAATACTAAGATTAGTTAACCACCACCTCCCCTAACCTAACCAAATATTAACCAATTCTAAGATTAGCTCACTACCACTATTAACGTCATCATAAGTTCATAATTGCTTAATTAATCTTCATTTCATCCACATGCCATGGGATGCTAGGAAGGAATGAGAGTGGAAAGAGTTGATACGACTCTGTATAGAGAGGGAGCTAACAACAGCAAACATATATTTCAAGAAAAAGTATACATGGCAGTGGCAAGACTATGAGAGAGTGGTAGATGAGGCACTGATGCATTATGAGGTGAAAGTAGATGCACTTACGTTTCTTGGCAGGCTTAATTTTTTAAAAGACCTGGTGCTCCCCCACTGCAGGTGTCACACATTCTGAAATCATTGCAAACATTACATACTGCAACAAATGAGAGATATCATTATATTATCATCTATTTATATACCAAGGCTATTTCCCAGTGAGGGGGATAACCAAGGTCAGACACTCAACTCCACTTTCCTCCCCTCCCATGTGAAACAATCAATGTGTGGTGCCATTTTCATGTATTTACAAATGCTCTTCTATTGTTCATATCATGCACAATTACTCTACTTTGCTCCAATGGTAGTTCTCTTCCAACTACGGCCTCTTTCACACTATGTATCTATCAACCCTCCCTTACATTATATTTCTTTTAATCAACCCACTTAAGGAGAATTAGGGTGCGTCTTTGGTTAGTTGGGTGCGAAAGGGTGTGGTGGATGTGTGTGTGTGTGTGTACGTGTGTGTGCGTTTGTGTTTGTGTGTTTTTTTGTGGTGTGGTTTTTATATATATATATATATTTTTTTTTTTTCTCTCTCTTTTTCTGCGAGTTAAGGAAAATTAAGGTGCGTTTTGGGTTTGTTGGGTGCGTAAGGGTGTGGCGCATGTGTGTGTGTGTACGTATGTGTGCATTTGTGTTTATGTGTGTTTAAGTGTGTTTTTTTTTTGTTTTTATTTTTATTTTTTGTATTTTGGGTTTTTTTTCTGCGAGTTAAGGAAAATTAAGGTGTGTTTCGGGTTTGTTGGGTGTGTAAGGGTGTGGCGCATGTGGGTGTGTGTGTGTTTGTACTAAAAAACACATTTATATAGCAAAACCCCACATTTTCACACCTAACCTAACCTAACCCCACCAAACCTCAAAACACACAAAAAAACATTCAGAAAAACAAACAAACACACACAAAAAACATAAAACATGCACAAACACACAAAACTAACCTAACACCAGCTCACCTAACCTAACTTAACCCCATCAAACATCAAAACAAACCAAAAATACATTCAGAAACAAAAAAAAAACACAAAAACACACATAAACACACCTAAACCCCAATCAAACCTAATGCCAGCTTACCTAATCTAACATAACCCCACCAAACCTTAAAACACACAAAAAACTCAGAAAAAAAAAAAAACTCAAAACACACTAAAACAATACAATTATATACATATAACCCCAACATTTTCACACCTAACCTAACTTAACCCCACCAAATCTCAAAACACACAAAAAAACACACAAAACACCTACAAGACATACATAGACATACATAGTATGTCTATAGTACTTCAGTGGCCCTACTATATTACACCACTCTCGTCCTGGAGTGGACAGCCGCCTCAAAACAGCACAAGTTGTAACCATGCGACTTATAGACCACTGGCGGGGTGACACTGACCGTCCTACCTATCCACGGGGTGTATACAACGTATACAGTGGCAGCAGCAGGACGACTGACTGGCCCAGCCAGTGCAGCCACACCCAGCCTGCCAGCAGGCCTCCCACCCCCACCACCACCACCACCAAGCCGCCACCGCCAAAAAACAATAGACACACTACATGCCTGGTGGGATCAAGTTCCCTTCCAAGAAATTAATCAAACAAACCTATATTAATATCATTCATGATACACTCCCATCTCCAAAGAAAGATGCACAATTCTTCTACAGGAAGTAACACCACCAGTCTGTGAACAGATCTACACAATGTTTTATCTTTAAACCCCTCATAGTCAGCACCATAACAACATAAGAGGGTGGCGACTGCAGAAGGCCTGGCAGTATGACCTATACAAGCCAGCCCCTTTAATTAATCTGTACTACATATTTATCTATCCCATTCATCTGTACCCTCTGTTCCCTACTTGTAAGCCATCCATCATCCCCTGATCCACTCTAATACCTTCCCATCTATTCCATGAGCTCTGTCTGACCTTACTTATCAGTCTCCTATGGTGTACTCTGTCGAAGACTTTGCTAAAATCCAGAAAAATTATTATATCATACCTGTCACCACTATCTAAGGTTTCAAATACTTTCCTGTACAAGGATAATGCTTTAGTATGAGAACTGAAGAGCTTCTTCAGCTTCTTAGTTTATTACATAAATTACTACATGCAAAAACATCATCAAAACACTGCACTTCCCATCCAATACTTCTAATACATGGTACTTCATACAATAAGGAGCACAACATTGCTGTAACACTAACAAATACTTTACTACAATACTACACCTTTTACTAACGAAGCAAGCTACAAAAAATGACAGAACATACTAACACAACATCCCTCACACAAGTAAGCTGAGGAAGACAGGCAGATAGAGAGAGGGCAACACAGGGGCCTGAAAATTTTATGCGCCTTTTATTTTCATGGTTTTTGTTGACCTTGGCCAACTTCAGCCTCTTACATAAAGAACAAAATCATTCATGCTGCCCTTTGCTTCGAGTTCTCTCTATTCCTCCTGTCTTGTTTTCAATTCTGCAAACTACTAATATATCCATGATTTAATTCTAAGATAGCAGATTTCCTTCACTTTATAATACAGTGTCATGAAATTAAAGGGCTTTTGGGAGAAATATGTTGTTTGTTTGCTACACGTTTAGTAATGTGACAGAAATGTGTGAAGCAGTTAGTTATCAAAAGGAGCATTGATTATTGCCAGTGTTAACCCCTTCAGTACAGGGACACAATTTCATATTCATTGTGTTCATTTTTGGCTGATTTTATACAGCTCCAGAAACTCATGTGGGGATTTAAATGGTGCAGCCTCAGCCCATTAATTAATTAGTCTTCTGACCTCCTTAACCCTTCCTGGTGTCAATAAAATCATTTTATCACAACCAAAACTTGTGGCAAATCTGTGTCCCAGCACTGCAGAAAGTTAACTTGCATCCTAAACCACACCTGCTGACACACACACACAAAGTACAAGATACATACCTACAGTGCAGTACAAGTCAAATTTTTCATAAGATCTCCATATTGGCCACAAATAACAAAATGGAAACCTTCACCATTACTAACTCATAATAATGATGATGACAAGAGATTCCCAATAAACTGACATTACATTATTTTTAAACTGTTTAGTTAGGGAGTTATTATTGAGTTCAATTGTTTATAGCAACCCAGAGTAGAATTATCATGTATACTAAAACTTTACTTGATGACTTGGGTATGAGGTGGCTTTGTTACAAGTAGCTATTTTGATGGAGAAATTAATCAAGTTTAACTAAGTGCAAATCTAATTATCAACAGTGCATTGATTATTGTACAACTACATCCCCTCTCTCTCTCTCTCTCTCTCTCTCTCTCTCTCTCCCTTTCTTTATCTACTTCTTACCATTTCTATTCTTATTTTGCCTTCTTTTTATCTTTCTTATTTACTTTAATCTCGCAGCATCCTTTCCTCCCTTTGCCTCATTTCTCTTCTCTCCTGATTCCTCCTCCTCTTTTCTTCCTGCTTCTGCTCTTCCATCACTCAATGTCTCATCTTCATTTCCTCAGATCTGTACGGGACAAGGAAAATAAATAAATATACAAATATATATACACCTACAAAGAGCAAAGGTGTTTAAGAATTGAGGGGAAGTTTGAATACACAGGGTTATATTATTCTCAATTTTACAAGGTGAACTGGTATAGAAATGTTAACTTTCTCTCTCTCTGTGCATCCATACAATGAATATTTTCTACAGTGCTGGTAATATCAACAAGTGACATCCATAATTGTAAAAGGCTAAATACTTTTACTCATCTATTTCATTTACTTATTTCTTTTTTATAATGTAGTTGGTAAAAAATACGAGGAAAGCGACAAAAAAACCTCACTGAGGCAAAACTCTCACAGTTAAATAGATAAATCAGCCAAGACTCAAGGAAAATTATATGATGATGATGACAGACAATAAACTTACCTGGAGTTCACATTATGATGACTATCTCTTGCATATTCATCAAAAGCAGTGATGGTGATCCCATGTTTTAAGGTGGGAATCTTGAAGTACACACTATGGACGCCCACACGCCACAGCCAAAGCCGTCAGTCAGTCAGTCAGTCCGTACCACAAGCTAATAGTATCCTCAGGTGTTTGACAGCCTCGGCCAGGACAGAGGACCTCCACCATCACCCTGCACAAAAAGGAACATTAAAGATGTATCCTATGGATAAAATAATAATTGAAATGCCAAGATATACACACTTAAACACACTCTAACCTAACCTAATCTACACACTGCTATTTACACTCAAAAAACGCACTCAAATACACCCGAAACACACTCAAATACACCCAAAATGCACTCAAAATACATCTTCCACACCAAAATGTACTTAACCTAATCAAAACACACTCAAAAACAGACAAAACACACACAAACACTCAAAACATATAAAACACATACTGAATCCCACCAAACCCTGACCAAATCTAACCTAACCTCAAAACAAAGCAAAAAAAAACCTCTAACTTAACCCCACCAAACCTTAAAACCTTAAAAAAATATATAAAAAAAAAATTCTCATTTTTACTTCCGAATGTTTTAACTTTTCTCCATATCTCCCTCCACAAGCCACCTCCACTTTCCTCCACCTTGGTAGAGTTTCCTCCATCTTTCCTCCACCTTCCCTCCACTTTTGACCATCCTACCTCCACCCTATCATAGTCAAAATAGGCCTCACCTGCTCTGATATTGTGTTCTTCCTGAATATCTGAACTTGGAGCCCAGTCTGGGCCACAGTCCTTGTCTTTGAGGGGTTCAGGAGTCATCAGCCTAAAACGATGATAAAATACATTAAAAATACATGGAAAACCATTGAAAAACATTAAAACTACATTGAAAAACATTGAAAAAGCAGTAAAAACATAGAAAACATAAAAAAACACCATTATAACAAAAAACCACGCAAAAAATACATTAAATGAAAACACTTTAATTTCGTCCCTAAACTTAACGTAATCCTTAAAAATAAACAGAAGAACAAGTTAATTACAGTGTTCCTAACCTAACGTAACCTAATTCCTAAAAAAAATAAAGAAAATAAGTAAATTACAATATTCCTAAGCTAATACGACCCTAACCTAATAAATCCTTAAAAATAACCCATAAAAAGAGTTAATAACAATAATTCTTACCTAAAACAGTGAAAAGCCCTTAAAAATTCCTTAAAAACACCTAACCTAATATAATCCTTAAAAATAATCCCACAAAAGAATTAATGACAACAATTCTAACCTAAAACAGCAGAAAACCTTAAAAATTCCTTAAAAACACCTAACCTAATATAATCCTTATAAATAAACAAAAAAAAACTAAACTAACCTAACCTAATCTGATTTAACCATCATCCGAGCCTAAAAAAGTGAAAAATCCTTAAAAACCCTTAAAAATTCCCTAAAAAACACCTAACCTAATTTAATCCTGAAAAAAAATAAAAATCCCTAATCTAACCTAACCTAATCTGATCTAACCTTAATCCAAACTTAAAAAAGCAAAAAACCCTTAAAAACCCCTAACCTAATTTAATTCTGAAAAAAAACCTTAACCTAATCTAATCTAATTTGAACCTAAAAAAGCAAAAAAACCTTAAAAACCCTTAGAAAACCCCTAACCTAATATAATCCCTAATTTAATCCTGAAAAAAAACTAAACTAACCTTAATCCGAACCTAAAAAAAAGCGAAAAACCCTTAAAAATTTCTTAGAAAACACCCTAACCCAGTGGTTCCCAAACTTTTCCATGCCTAGGACCCCCCAGACATTACAAGTCTCAGCCGAGGACCCCCAGCAAATCAAAAGTTATCATTACCTGCCAAGATACCCATTACATGATTACAACATTGGTGTATTTACTATTAGCATATTCCTGCACGACGAAAGTATAAATAAAAAGGTAAAATATTTTCAGCATGTTTTATTGCTTTAAATTTGATACAAAGTAAAATTTGTAAAAAAGCAGCCACAATAGAAAGATAATTATAGTATGTAGTGTCACCATTGGTAATTAAATTGAAATCAAGCTTATCATTATAAAACCAAGTGATGTATATTTTTTATTCTATATATTTTTTACTGGGGCTGCAAATGTTTTTTTTTTTTTTTTTTACTGGGGCTGCAAATGTTTTTTTTTTTTTCATTTTATCGCGGACCCCCTAGGACCTTCTCAGAGACCCCCAGGGGTCCGCGGACCCCAGTTTGGGAACCACTGCCCTAACCTAATTTAATCCTGAAAAAAAAAATAAATAAATAAAAAAAACCTAAACTAACCTTAATCAGAACCTAAAAAAACATAATAAACAAAAAAAATCA
>CM035187.1:11161324-11229544 GCA_020233015.1 Callinectes sapidus | reverse complement strand
GGGAGCCGAGAGAGAGAGAGAGAGAGAGAGAGAGAGAGAGAGAGAGAGAGAGAGAGAGAGAGAGAGAGAGAGAGAGAGAGAGAGAGAGAGTATGAATCTCGGAAAATTATAATTTTTCCATACTTTAGCAATTTTTCGTTAATTCAAAATGAAAAAAAAATAGACATTTTGCAAAGTAATGTACTAGTTAACTAACCTTTTCCCTACAATAACGTCCTCCGCAAATTACCTTTCTATCATTATTGATCCATTGTATTATGATAAGTAACATTCACCTAGTTTTTCGTCCCAACAATGGAGTTATGTGACCATTCCCACCTTGTACGTGGAGTAGGTGGCGACCTTAGCGGTGGTGGCGGCCGTGATGCTGCTGGTGGCGTGAATGAGCCGCTGCAGCCTGGCCACCTCCTCCTGCTGCAGACCACACTCCGCCGCCTCCCGCTCCAGCAGTAACTCGCTCTCTCGCTTCCTCTCCTCCTGTGCCTGAAGAAGTTTGGATCATGAGAGAGAGAGAGAGAGAGAGAGAGAGAGAGAGAGAGAGAGAGAGAGAGAGAGAGAGAGAGAGAGAGAGATGCCCTTACACTTCCCCTCATCTTCATTTCCTTTGCATGGAAAAAATGTGTTAATATCGAGTTACGGAGGAGCTTGCTCTTTTAAACCTTCTAATCCTTATATTCTCCTCCTTTATATCCGACATCCTACCATATTTTCCTCAATCTTCCTTCCCCTTAATTTTCAATCTCATCAATCACAGTTCTCCATCTATCTATATTGCCCACACCTTGATATCCTTCTCGTGGGAAAGGATAGCGTTCACAAGGTAGGAGTAACGCTTGTGGGCGTGTTGGCGCTGCTGGTGAATGGTCTCAAGGGCCGAAGCGTGGGCGGCATGATGAGAGGCTGCCCCCTGCCCTGTTCCACCCATGACACGCGCCAGGCTGCCTACTCGCCCATCACCAACCTGGCATGTCTGTCTGGAGGTAATGATTAGCGTGGTTGATTCATAAACATAAGCACACAGTTAGTATATGACACTTAGACGAACAGCCAAGAGAAGTCGCAAGTCAATACTCAATGATGGTGTTGTCGATGGCTGTCTTCTTCGCTACAGCATCATCATAAACCCGCATGTAGAAATTGGCATGCTTCTTCTTGTCCTCTTCCTCGTCCTCGTCACTTTTGCTCCTCACATCGTTGCCATTCTTCTTGTCATCCACTCGTATCCTCACGCCATTCTTCTTAAGGTTGGCCATTATTCTGCAAGGGGAAAAAGAGCTAGGTAAGAAATCATAACTCGACTGCATTCTTAAACACACATATGCGCCAACGCTTCTAGTCTACTACATCCAAAAAGACTCGTTCAGATGACACAGGATTATTAATTGTGTTTGGTTTTAGTTCTAGTGGCAGATTAGCAAAATTCCCACATTACTATTAGGAGGAACGCACCTGAGAACCCGAGTAATCATTTTTGGCTAGTAAAGATAGTCATGAGAAGAGAGCCAGCTGATTCTCTCTCTCTCTCTCTCTCTCTCTCTCTCTCTCTCTCTCTCTCTCTCTCTCTCTCTCTCTCTCTCTCTCTCTCTCTCTCCACATATATTTAAAACCACCCACACACACATCACCTCCTCACCTTTACCTGTCCGGACACTACCTGTGTGGGAGCCGCGTCTCAGTAACCATAGCAACTCACAGACTGGAGGGCATTATGGGAATGACGTCAGGATCGTGATGTCACAATTCCCTCCATGATGGCTGCCGGTGCAATGTTGTCACCAAGAACCTTCCTCCTCTCCCCGGCTCTTCTTTACCACCTGCCCTCAAGGTAACTCACGTGTAGCTCATTAGCGGCCGTCAGGTGACCGCCGCTCCCCTAATATATTGTTGAAAACCTTCATCACATCTTAGTTTACCTCGTTTTCCTCCTCAAATTTCGCCTCTGTTTATTTTCGTTGGTAACTACGATCAGCTGTTCTGTAGTCGTCTGCCCTAAGAGTATTTTTTTTTTTTTTTCCATTTTCCCCCTCTATGTTTGCCACTGAAGGTCACTGCCAAGGCCGCCGAGGTCGAAAAGGTCATGTGTCTCTGTCCTTTATTTCCTCTAAAGGGTCACGGTGTGTGTGCATGAGAGGTTAGGTGAAGTGTGTGTGGATCTTGGACGTGTGGATGTGTCTTTCTGTATGTATGTGGTTAGGGCACTTGTTGCTATGTGTGTGGATATGATGGATGTGTATGGAAGGTGGATGCAGTGTGGAGTGGAAGAATTGGAGGGCTGTGTGGATTGGATTGGGGAATGCTGGGTGGAGTTGGAATAGGTATGAGGATGAGGTAGATGCTGCTTGGATCTTAGGGTTAGATGCTGCGAGTACCATTTGAGGTGATGGTATGTGGATCAGTGGAGGTTGATGTTGTAGGTATGGATCAGAGGAAGGTGTGACAGCAGTTGGAGAGATGATGGTGGATGCTGGCATTACTACATAGCAAGAAGTTGAAATCTGGATAAAGTTATTGATTAGTTTCCTTTCATGAAATCCTCTTCTTATTTACTTATATGTCAAAATATCTGTTGAATTATAGTGCACACTAAGACTTCTTTCATTGTTCATTGCCTCAGTCATCCTTCTTGGTAGCTTACCTTACCAAAGTTCCATGCCCCTACAGACATTGGTAGCCATAGATTGCTACACCACAAATATTTTATAGTGACAACTCTTGCTAGTAACAGACATTATCTTTTCTCTGTCAGACATGCTATTATTATACAATGAATAAAAGTTTGGGAAATTAATAGCATCATGCTTTCCCTTCATTTAGAAAACATCCATCTTTTTGTTCTAGCTCACATCTAAACACTACTCTTGGATGCATTAAAACCTGATATTTATTAAATCTGGTTTTTGTATATTAAGAAGTAGGCAAGATTTAAGACAGTATACATTTCAGTATACTACCAGCAATATCATTAAAACACCCATACATTCCACAGTGATGAAGACATTTACCTAATCCTCTAAAGCATTTGACACTCTACCTCCCAGATGCCTGTCAACATCCCACAGCAGCCGGCAGAAGGATGGCTGGTTCAACAAGCTGCTGGTGAGGAAGATCGAACCCACCAAGGAGTCCCATTCTCGTATGCTGTCAGACAAGGAGGTCATCTTTGAGCTACAGACACACAACATCAAGCCTGGCACAAGCAAAGAGTACCTTAAGAACTAGTGAGTGCTGGGAAACCTAAAGTCATTCTTGCCTTTCTTCATATATTTATATATGATTGATGAAAAGAGCATAGGTTCAAACCCTGCCATTGGCTGTGATTTTCCCACTGACAAGCAAGGCAGTTACTGTCTTCCCTGACCAGTGGGATGGGGTGTGTGGTGTGTGAGGTTGCAGCCTTACTGACAGTAATAATGAGCTCTCAGTTCATACTGAGAGGGTAACTGCTGGTGGCTGATGGTCAGCTTATGACGAGGCCTTGGTGAATAAACACTAAAAATTAACATACTCTTACAGTGAGGAGTATGTCAAGGGAGTAAAGGACAATGGGGAACTTAGCAACATGGAGCTTCATGGATCATGGACAGTGTCGGTGGGAGACCAGGACCAGTGTGTGCATCTGTGGAAGCATGCCGGAGGCTACCGAGCCATTGATGCCTCCAACTCTGTCATAGCCACAGACACTGTGAGTTTAATATTAAATTTTTGTATTATTATTGATTTTGTACTAAATATTCTCCTCGTGATTGCAGATATAATTTCCTTGATTTTTCACAAAGATGTTTCTCTGTTATTGATTTTCCACTAAATATCATTTGCCATTTCATGATTGCAAATTAGATCTCTCCTATTGATTTTCAACTAAATATTGTTCCTCTTATTATTACAAACATACGTTTATTGTTTATCATTTTCCTATTTATTTCTTCGTCTAACAATTTTCAGTTACCTCCAATTCAGCAAAACGTCAGTATATCTCCACACACCACTTCATGAGCAGCTTTCATCATGGATCAAGAAGTTCCCTCCTAACACACATATTCACATTATCACCAATCCTTCTTACATTCCTGACATCTTTCACATTACCATCTCTCTATTACAGGACCTCTCAAAGCTGGTCCAGGACAGAAATCAATACCTTCGACAACGCACAAATCAGTTCCTGCTTCCCTTCAGCTTTTGGCCGCCAGTCACCCCACGCGAGGGAGGAAATATATATGAGATTCGCTCCTACTTTCTCAAGGTGAGTGGAGGAGGCAGGTAAGCTACTACAAGACTATTGGCATTATTAGATGCTTGTTGCCTTTCTTGTGTAGAGTTTCAGACTAATTAATACATGGTAGGTGTGGTCCTTATGTGGCAATGACTGAGGTTATATATGATTAGATATGTGTACTTTATTACTAAGAGAAATTATGCTGTTAATGAAGGTGTTAAATATAAGCTGGGATTGAAAGCAATGTTATCAAAATATGTATATATACATTTATTGAGAAAGTACATGAAGAAATATCCTTGGGGAATTTTTAGAATAAAGATTGTATGGAAAACAATATTTATGAATGAATTAATAAATCAGGAGAGATTATACTTTAGTTTTTGTTTGGGTTGGATTTCATCAGTACTAAGAAGGCTTCATAGATCATGGTCACTGGTGCATCACTCTCCCAGTACTAAGGGTGAGTGAGTGTCCAGGGAGAATTATGATGCTTGTGGTTATTAGTTTAGGTTTTCATCGATTTTGGGTCATGTGACAGTCATGTTTACTGAATTTGTGGTCAACTTGATATTTTATGTAGAGTTTTTGGCTTTTGTGGTGTATTGATTTGTAGCCTTCTGAATATAATGATGAGACTAACTATAATTTAATTTTCTCATGGAAGTATAGCCAAATCAATCTAAAAAAATAGTACATTATTCATAATTTTGTTTTTGCCTATAGAAATACATTTGTTATTTTGAAGATAACTTTATTGATGCTTCACATTCCATCCCTCCTACCCAACACACAGGGACTTTCACGTGTAGGACAGGGGCTGCCATATATAGCCGAGATTATTTCTTGCAGCTTTCCTTATTTTATTATATTCTCATGCTTAACACCTTCCCCAGCCTGGCACCATGATTGAGTGGGGCAACAACTGGTCAAGAGCAATCCACTTCCGCCAGGCTAACAATGAAGCGTTTGCCGGGTTTTTCTCTCAGGTCGGCCGCCTGTACAATGTCCATCACATCTGGTGTGAGTACAACACTACATCTCCTCAGCCTCCTTGTCACCCCTGATTCCCTTCCTGTCAGTCCATAGTTCATCTCTTGTGGTGTGCTGCGTGTTCCTGCTGTGGTGGTAGTATAGTGTCTTGCCCTGAGCTGTGCCGCTTTCTTGGGGTGTTGGTCCAGGTGTTGTTGTGAAGCAGTCTGTGGTATTTTCTGAATGAGACAGATTGATCCATCTGCATATAGGAGATAGCCAAGAGATGAATTCCAAGTATAGAGAATACTTGTATGATATGAAGGAAATTTTTGAGGTCTAAATGGTATGATAGCTACAATGAACCTTCAGTTTAACATTTTCTTATGTCTTCATAAATAGATCATCATTTCATTATTCAAAGCTATTATATGTATCATGCATGAATTACTAAGTGGTGCCAAACATTTCCATCACATCTACAATAAGAAAATATCACAGACGGACTTCTTTGTGTTTTCGTCTCTGAGTCCCCACCACAGGACGTGCCAAGGAGCCAGTGTTGCTGTCACTCACAGTTCTTCCGCCAGTACTCTGGATCACTCTTCTGCGTTCACTAAAACCTCACTTAGTAGTATGTAGTGCCGCACAATTCACTTGCAGCCGCTAGATGTCTTTGTTCATAATTTGCCAGCCTTACTACTTTTGATTTGATTTGTTCCAGAATAATGTGGTGTAGTTTTATGCATATTCAGTTTTGGCATTTTGCATGTAATGTTTTTATTTATATTATTTTTTTTTTTTTTTTTTCAAATTCATACCTATATTACCTACATGATTTTGTATGAACATAATTTGGAATTCGTTTTTATGTGTGGGTTGTGGGATGGTAAGACAGTCAGACAGTCAAAGCACGAGTATTCCTTCATCATCACTTTTAAAAACATACGTGAAGATTTGTTGTTCCCAGATACGAGAAGAAGAGTGAGGTCTTCCATCACTTTATTTTTCCCTTATTCCTTTCACCATACTAAAAATAAGGAGTGCACACATTACATTCCAAGTATCTCTGTAAGACCCAAGTGTTCTGTTGCGCATTTCCATTTCAGCATCACAAAGCACACACGTTGTCCGAGTCTCGTGAAATGTTAAGATATATCTTGTGTACTTTATTGTGGGTAAAATTTTCTGTTAACTTTGTATGTACTTGCATGTGCTGCATCTGACAAGTACTTTATGTAGAGAGTTTGGGCTTCCAGCAAAATTAGCAGTAGAGGTAGTCACTGTATAACCAATGTGATAGTGTTGCAAGGTGAAACTCAAACGCACACTGGAGTCCCCTAATACTTGCAGCTACACTTTCACCAATACATATATTTCATACAAGCAACTTAGCATTGATAATGGAAAATTGAAAAGAAAACATGTTCCTTTGGTTCCCAGTGACTTCCCACTAAGTACATATGTATTTATATCAATCTGAAGTAAATTCAATATTTTGTGGTTCTCATGCCACTTTATTCACTCCATTCACCAATACAAATTAGCAATCTTTTTTCTCTTTATATTATTTACCAGCATAGAAGAGCCTCTTGGTAGTGCTCACAAATGGTGTAGTGGAGTGTCTGATGCTATAATGAAATGTCTGTCCTGAGCCGCATGGGGAATGTGTCACCTGATCCCTTGGCAGGCAGCACTGATACCAAGCCACAACTGTATCCAAGCAGTCAGGTATATAAAGCTTGAAGCAAGTAAATCCTTACTGCATATCTTGTGGCATAACCTTTTATTTCAATGACTGGCTATCTCTATGATGCATATATTTTTTCATGGAAACATTTATGGATTTCAGTATACCCAGCTTATGAAAGAGAAGTTGTCTATTGCTTATAATTGTTATTATTATTATTATTATTATTATTATTATTATTATTATTATTATTATTATTATTATTATCATTATTATTATTGTTATTATTATTCAAGTAAGAGGAAAAATCTGGCCAAGGTAAAAAAAAAACATTAAACAAAAAGACCCACTTAGATGTCAGTCCCCCATGTATCATTTATTGTTAATATATATATATATATATATATGCATGCCATTATGAGTGCAGCTACTATATTAATTGGGGACCCCATGTGTTATGTGTAAGGACCTATTTGACAAGTTCAGGGCCTTATTTCTTCATGTTGTGTCAAAGATCAAATTGCAGCCAGATTTTTGAGAGATGAGAGTGGTGGTGAGTCAGTGTTGATGTGGCAGTGTTGGCTGCAATGCTGTGTTGGTTTGGGTGTTGAAGTGTTGGTTGGTATGGGGCTTGCACTTCAGCCAGGATGGCACACTTGGTGGAGGCTTGGAGGGCTTTGTGAGTCATCAAGTTGCTTTTGGTTTCTTCGCTTCACTTTTGAGTTCATTTTCTCAGTTTACGTCATGGTGGTGGTGATCATTCTTTTCTTCCTTTCCTCTGATATATTTACAATTATGTTTTTACCAAGTATATGCTTCTTGAATTTTTATTTGCCCATTTGACTGTATTTTCATATATTGTAAGATGCAGTTTTTCTCTTTTTTTCCTGTTAAATGATTTCCCAACTCTGCATATTGTGGAAAACGGGATTTTTTTAGAACAATGATGATTGTATGATAATTACCTCCTGATACTCAAATGTTTGGCTCAGGCATTGTCCTTCAGCCTCAGTATGTGTTTGTGTGTTTGTGATTGAGAGGGGAGGGAAGTTGAAGAGGAGGTAATGGAGACCAGGGCTGGTATACACAAAACTTACTAGTCAACTTAACAAATCTCTGCTAGCTAACAGAAAAGTATTTCACAAAGGCTTAGCTAGCAAATGTTAGTAAGCAAACAGCTGTATGTTAACTCTTACTAACCTTCGCTAAGGATAGCAACCTATTCACTTATTTTTTGTTAAATCGAGTTGAAAATGCATCATTTAATGTAAAAATATTTTACTATTAATAATTTAACTCTCTTGATATGCATAATTGCACATTTCATCGATTTTTGTAGTCAGGACAAATACTTTTTAACCACATGCTGGGATCTGTGGACAACGTCACAATGCTGCCGTCCCACAACAACATTTGTAAACACAGGAACACACACAAACTCGACATCATGGCAGAGGAAGCGCAACAAGGCTGGGACGAAATTACTAGCAGTCTCAATGCTGCTCATCCACTGCATCATTGGACTGTGGATGAGGTAGAAACCAAATGGTTTTCTGTCCTATCAAAAAGATTGTGTTGTCCCAAAGTCATCACAGCTACACTGTTGCATTTTTCCAGTTGTTAAATACCTTAAAGTAATTGCCACCTTCGTGTCTGGATGCAGTGGTCTGTTTCTCTCAGTTCTACTTTGAAGTCTGTCCCTTACTAAGTCAGTCACTGCTAATATGCCTGCACGATCAAGTCGGAATCTCTTCACCAGTTGGTTGTCACTATAATCACGGAATATATCTCTCCTTTGTCAAAATGTTCGCCGCCGTAGAGGTTGTTGTGGTCCGTGGTCCGCTCTATTCTCGACTAACAGAAGTTTGTTAGGAGCTTAAAAGTCCTCTGGAGCACTTTTATCTTAACAGTACTTTTAAGGCCCTAGCAAACAACTATTAGTGATTTAACAGTGAAATGTTAGAGTTAGCAGGAGTTTGGTATCCTTAACAGGAATTTGCTAACCTTAAAAGCTGTTTGCTAACTTAACAAGTTTTGTGTATACCTGCCCAGATCTTTTAAAACCTATGGGTAAGTCATCCCTAGTGTGTGGTGTTGCCTTGATGCATCTTCATATGACTCAATTTATATAAGCACTTTTTTTTAATTCCAGCTTTGTTATAATTTTTATGTAGCTTTAGTTACCTTTAGCATTAACATCGTATATTACTTCCTTTTTTTTTGCCAAATCTTCCTAAGGACTTTTGATTTCTGTGGCAAGTGTTGGAGTGAGAGCTGAATGGTTGACATCTGGCCAATCAAGTTTATATCATTATTATCAAATTGTACAAAAACACAAAATCAAATACTAAATCCGTAATGAATAAACTGCAGATAGAACTGTCACATAACCACATAACCCTCACACAACCCTACATTTGCTATCAAAGGTACATGAAATACATTCATGACATGAAATGTAGGATGAAATTGGTACATCATTTCTGAAGTGTTTTCTGAAGTGTTTTAGTTTTTGCTCATTTTAGATGGTTTGCCTTTCAGCAACAGCCAAAATACTGGATAGATAAAGTACAGATATTTCATCCTGTGTTTTCACTCAGTATCATATTCCACTCACTTACATACACAACATGAATAATATCTCAAAACAGTAATTCAGTCAATCAACCCCAAACCTGCAAGAGGTAACCATTCAGCTCCCACCGCCACCTGATGAGACCTGACACTCGTGGGGCTCTAACCCGGCTGTGGCAATGCTTCCACATGCAGGCTACAGGAGTCTGGCCGACCGCAAGGAGAACCGGGAATCTGCATGGCGCAAGCCCGGCTGGGACGAAGTGGTTGCCTACACAGTTCCCCTAATAGAAGAGTACTATTCCCGTATCCTCACCCCCAACACCTTCAGCCCCACACAGTAGGGAGTGCTGTGCCTTGACCCCCGCTGCTGTGCTCCTCTGAGGTCAGGTGAAGAAAGTAAGGCTCACTCTGGTCAGAAACTGTTCCACTTGGTCAGTAGGTGAAGGCTGTCTCAGATGTTTGGTCTGTAGAGGAAACAGTCATTATGTACATAGTGTTTCCATAGTCATCTCATCAAGGCACACATGAAAAGAAGTAAGTGCCTGTATTTACTTACTTTGTAATGTAAATTTATAAACCAATTTTTTTTTATACTGTTGAGAAGTGGGATAAGGGACAGGTTTATGCCATAAGATAAATACATGAAATGTTCCTACAGACAGTTCTTCCCTCCTGTTCAGAATGTTTCCCCTTCATTCCCAGAAAGTTTGATAGCATCCACCAGTCATGGCAAGACTTGTAGTTCGTTGTAAATTTTCAAACTTCTTACTGTAAATAACCCACGTAGTTGTTGAATACAGCGTACATGTGTGTGAGTGTATGTGTGTGAAATATTGCAAAAAATAAAGTTTCCATAGGTAGTTTAATTGAGTACACTTGCAATCTAATGAGGAAATTATGTCAAGTTACTTCACATACTAAATTTTAGAAACTGTTATGAGTTTTAAGCTCTTAATGCTTTATTGATAACATCCAATGCTGTCTTCATTTGACAATTTGTTCCTGTGAATACTTCCTTTTGCATTCATTGCCTCTCACAATAAACCTTTTTCCTCTTAACAGTTCTTCCTCCTGTCAACACTCAGCTCAGTAACAAATTTGCTGAGGCAATAAGTTAGGGCTTGTGCACAAAACCAGTCTGAATACAGCCAGTGAATGGGTTCTGAAAGATGACGAATATTATGAATCATGTTATTTTCTCTTATTTCATAATTGCATGCATCCATATTTTGTTAAATAGATATTTTCATTAATTAGTGTAGAAGTGCGCGTGTGTGTGTGTGTATGAGTGTGTGTGTGATGTGCGCGTATGTGGTTTTTTTTTCTTTATTTCTCTCTGTTTTCACTGCCACTGTTATATTACTACAATCATCTTTGTCATCTCAAGTTGTTTGTCTTTTATTATTGTTTGACAATGGTAAAGATTTATGATTATTCTTAATTACTCACAGATATTTACTCTGTTATGTGTGTAAATCATGGGAAAAGTTTGTAAATGTACTATTTGTATTTAAAGGAAAATGCTAAATCTTAAATCCTTAATTATTCATTGTGACAGATAGTACATTACTAATTAATTTATATTTAGTAATGTTAATAGTCAGCTAACAAATTAAGCAACATTCTTTGTATACAGTATATTTCTAAATCTTTTGAACAAGATAAATTAATCATTTGTGAATAGTAAGATAAAAATTAATTAATTTCCATGACAAGCTAAATATTATTGTTTTGCTATGATTCTGTATATGTTCTAGCAAGACAGTCATTAAGTTTCTTCACAAGACTGACAGAGTAAAGAGGAAAGTGGTATAAAAAGTACAAAAACTCATGTTGAGAGCTGCTTAATGTCGTGCTCATTTTTCTTTTTTCCATTCATTCAAATTTTCCGTTCTTATTTTATGATTGCTAATGTTTACACCTGACAGTTCTTATGGATTTTGGTAATTGTATTTTTTTTTATTTCCAATTTTTTTATCACAATTGGTGTGTTAGTTGTAGTGAACAATGTACTATAGAGGTGATCAAGACTTGAAATTGTACTTATGTACCAGAGCAGTACTACCATCTTTGTACTGTTACTCTGATCAGACTTACAGGATGAGTAGGAACAAATTTGTATTGTCAAGGCATCACCTGAGGATCTGCTACACTACAATGAAGACTATTTCTAAACTTAATCCAATGCCACTTCACTAGTATCATTACACAGTAGGAAGGTGAGAGATTAAATGATGACGATGTAAGGTTAGAATGATATGAAATGCCATAACATTTGATTTACCTTTGCTATGGGTGGTGCAACTTCAGATAATCCTATTAAACCAAACTTCTCAAATATTTACTAAAGGAGCAGGGAAATAACTGAAAAGGTCATGAGAAGCATTAGTCTGAAATAATTAGTTTATTTATTTATTAAGTTGAGATGCAATGTTAGATATCAGTTTGGTCTCAAAGGAAGGAAACCTGTTATAATACAGAAATATAAGTACAGTGGGGCTATTTTTCAAGATTTCTCCTCCATATCCAGCATATTAACTGAATATGTTCCTAAACTCCTCATATCTCTAGCAGAAGAATCAACTCCCTTCAAGGTAAAAGAAAACATAGTAAATCCTTTTTCATATCCCTTGTTTTGATGTTTTCTCCTATGCATGTTTTTTTTTACTTATTTTTCTATTATCTCAACTGTTTTGTTGCTTCTTTTGCATATCTTTTTTTGTGCCAGTGTGCATAAGTAACAATGTCTTTTGCATGACTTTAGTGTTGTCATTATGCTAGGTGTTTAGAGGACACTGCCAGGCTGGAGGGTGGGATGGCAGGACCTTAATGTCACCTTGTCATCTTTCACTCTCTTAACATTGGCAACTCTTTCCCATCACACATCCTATTCATAAAAGAATCATGAAGGAAGATGTTCCATGCCTCCGAATAGAATTTCAGCATTATTACACAGAGAGCATTCCTTTTATAAAATAGTCTAAGTTTATTTTGATACAGATTTAGTGGAGAAATCCTTCTCATGTTCTACTTTGGTGATTGATTTATCAAGACTAATAATATAGGAAGGTTTGCATTACAAAGTTTAAGTGTAATGCCTTTAAGCAATGCCATTTAGACTGAAGTTATCATAAGGTCATTGTCTTCAAATGTCCTGTCAAATTTACTTTTAATTCAATGATATAATTTAGAGGAATAATAATTATTAAGTAGAGATGTTTCCTCTAAATTAATACCATCTTTTTCTTTCTCTGGTATCAAGTACATTGCAACAGAAAACACAATCATAACACTCATCTGTGATTGAAGCAGTACACCATTATAGGAAAGATGCATTCTATAAACATAATTACCATTGAAATTTGTGCATGTATTGCTGAGGCCTGGCAAAGAATCAAATGGCAGACATAGCAATAAGTAGCAGTACAGGCTTAAATTGGATAGTCTGTGGCCTCCAGCAATGCCTGTCATCCTGCTTGTGTTGAAGATAGTTTCCACATGGAGGAAAGAAAAATGTAAAGATTTCCTCTACATTGTTGGACGTAGAGATGGTATCTGTTTTAAGAAATTGAAGTAGGTGCTGAAAGATCTTCTGCAAGTAGCCAAATTATATAGAAAATGTGAATATTCTTGTATCCCACTCCTAATTTGCTATTGATTTATAGTCCAATGTTGCAGATGTTTATAAAATTAACTAGGCTTTATTACTATCATCGTAGTATGCAATATTGCTAGCTTATATGATAGCCTGTGAAACCATCTAAGAAAGTCAAGTAAGTAAGCCATCACTACTACTTTTAGTACATACTGTATTAACTATCTACCACTCATTTCTTAGGCTCCTTCAGAGAGAATAGCTGGAGTGGAAGATTTGTTATTTGATATTTACCTTACATTGTCCAAAAGTTAATATTTGAGGCAGTTATATATATATATATATATATATATATATATATATATATATATATATATATATATATATATATATATATATATATATATATATATATATATATGATATACATGATGATACATAGTACGTATATGGTTTAGACTAAGACAACTCACCAAAACTTTCAAGGAGATATAAATGAATATCAAAAAACCAGAACACCATTCTGTTCACTTTGAAAGAAAAAACTGTCATTTGAAATACTAATTTTAGTTTGATGAATTAAGCTTTTCCATACATTTAATGCATAGGAACAGTCAGTTTTACTTTTTGAAGATAGAATATGAATTATGTAAAGACAGTAATCCAGTAACACTGAGTTTGTTTTGAAAGAATTTTCCATTTAAGTTTTAGAAATGAGTACAAATTAGTTATATAAGATCAGTCATTAACCCAGCTTAACCATTATACACAGGCTACAGCTCTCTGGAGGGAAGGAAGGAGGCACGTGAGAATGCTTGGCGTCACCCGGGCTGGGATGAAGTTGTGGCCTACACTGTGCCACTAATCAAGGAGATGCACGCCAGGATCCTCGTGCCAAACTACTTCTCCCCAGCGCAGTAGTCACCACAGGGGTACACACACATTCAGTCAGACTCACACACACACAGCGTCAGGCCTGCTCACCACCTGCTGCCACCTCAGGAGTGCATAGAAGTTTTACATGAACTCTTGTGACCTAAGAAAGATCCAATGACCCCGGATTGCCCTAGATTGTTCTGTATATATGGTATGACAAACACAAGAGTAAAGAAGGAAACTGAGTCTGTAAATCACTAGTAAGACCATTAGTTATAAGTTGTTGATCAGTTCCCAGTCAGTGCTACTCTACCACCAGGAGTTGCTTCCAGATAACTTGGATCCTTATTCTCAAATGTTTTGTCACATTATTCTAACTACTTTTAACAGGTTGCATTGGAAGTTATTGTGGTTTTCAAAAGTGTTTTCAGTTCTAGTGATAGCGTGATGAGGATCCTGCACTATCAGTGGTAGAAAATATCTTGAAAACTTAAATAACTATCCCTGTGGTCTTTGAAAAATAGTCCTGATGAAAAAAAAACAGCATTTAAGAATACAGGTACTTATGATATGATGTGTGGTGTGTGATTGATAAGTTGTCATGCTTGTGTTAGAGAAGACTTGTTCTTGTATTGGAGGAGCCTTGGTTGTTCCTAGTGTGCAGTGTGAATGAATCGGGTATAATGTGTCAGGTGGTACTAGAGCAATATAAGATAACAAAACTGTACAGCTTGTGTATAGGCATCTACTTGGTTTATGTATGTATGTATCATAGATCATGTGGGTTGTGTTCAATTGCTCAGTGAAATTTTTATCAAGGCCTATAAACTTAATGTACATTTTGTTTCATAGACTTCCACTTTATTGGGAGAGAGGCTGATGTTGGTATTATATATAACTGTTAAAGAAAAAAAGCAATGGTATGTTAAGTACCGCTAAACAAAAGCTGTTCAGATGTTTTTGCTACTTTTGTAATGAGTAAGTACATACACTTGTCTACAGCCTTGTTGATTGTACATGGATCTGTATCTTGGTAAATGTTAGTTTGACTGTTCAACTATAGCAATATTATTGTTATTGTTTTCTCATTTCATTCTGTTTTTCCATCATTATAATAACATTCAGGAAAGAAGCTGATTTTTTGCTGTGTTTAAACATAGTCAGACTTCTGTTCTAATTCTTATTCTTACTTGTGGTGTGGAGAGAGAGAGTATGGTATTTGATTTGAAGACAGCTGCACTATAAATGCATGATACTCTGCATTTTCATGTAAAGTATGTGTGAGGAAATAAGAGGCGTATACAGTGTTTGCTGTTTGTTGGTGTATGGTATAGTGAAAGTAATGGTCTACTGCAAAGTATATGTAGTGTGTATACTTTGGGTGTATTGTACTTGTGTGGCACTTGTGACTGGCTCTTCCTGGGGCAGCGAGGGACAGCGCTTGAGTTAACCAAAAATTAGAAAAACATGAAAAGGAAATAAATAGTTAGCTGGTTGGATAATGATGGTGATGTGATAAAACATTGTATATTTATCTGTATCTATAAAAAAAATAACCAGTAACCTTTTCTAGTCTTTATATATCCAGTGTAATTCCTATGGCAGTTTATTCAATGCGCGGGAAAGTCCATTAGGGAACCTGCAAGAAGTCTTACACGTGGCAATCCCCATGTAGCACGTATGTAGAGTACATTATACGTATTTATAAACTTGAAGCTCTCTGCCGACTCAGTACTTAGTTCCACTGTAACAAAGTAGTGTTTCCTAGTTGCAGGTTAACGTGATATGCAATATTCAAGGTAAATACTATAAGGGATATTTCAAAGTCCTTATCATATTGATTACATAAGTACGTATAAGGAGACGTGTCTAAGGGTTATCACATGTTATATCTACCTCTTGTCCTACTATCTTGCAGAACTGAAGTAGACCACCAGTCAGTCACATTATAATAAACTGCACTTCTCAAATCTTCCTAGAACTGGGAGAAAAATTACAACATACTGAAGCATGTAGGCTGCCACATGACTTAATATTCTGGAGTTACGCACTGAATTTCCTTCACGTGATAAACCTCCAGGTTATATTTACTTTCCATAATGATATGTATGAATGTCAGATGCACATGCATTACTAAAAATTCAATATTCCGTTGATGTAATGCATTGGTAGCAGCCCCGTGAAGTCTTGTTCGCTAGATGCTTATGTTGGCAATGTGGGACACATTAATTTTCTTTCACCCCGCAGATTACAATAAACAGACGAACACACATACTTATTTAAGTCGTAAGGTTGTGTGTGTGCCTCTTTATTGTAGTATTAGTCAGAGTACTGAAGCGTAATTAAATGTGCGTCTTTAGTACGTTGACATTGTGGGAACGCAAGGGAAGGGACATCTGGCAACGTTCCTCCGCGTGTTACGTTTCCAGTCTCGTTCCCATCGTCCGAATACATTATCAGGATCTTTCTTTCGCTTTATTTTACCTCTCTTTTAAAAGCCACAACTTGATGATTAACAAGTTGAAGTTTAATATATATAAAGTCACTTAGTTATCTAATGGTAACATAAGAAAAACTACCATAGTAAGATTTAGAAGAAACCGAAGGCAAGGTGTGAAGCAGAAGCAGGACGTGAGTGCTTAACGTTTGCTGCACATCCTCCCAATATCTTTTACGCATTTCCCGCACAAGCGTACCCACAAAATACCACGAGCCTCACACAAGCTAAGGAGATATTCCAACCCTATATAAAACCATCACGAGGGGGCGGGAAAACCGATGCATGGAGGTGATGTGGCAAATTTTAAAAGACTGAGCGGCCTTGCCTGAGCCTGTGAGCGGCTGACCTTGAGAAGCTAAACATGGGCTACACGATTCACTCCAGCTAGACGGTTTTATGCATTTCCCACCCGCCAGACGGCCTTCTTAGCGGTGGACACTGAAGGAGGTGAGTGACAAGATCTTTCTCCTTATCCTGTGACCTACAAATAAGTGTGAAATGCAGAGGAACGGGATAAAATAGCAGAAATGGGAGGTTGAGGTAGGGATATGCGCAATGGCGGTCGTGAAATTAACAGGTTTTCTTGGTTTTTTCTCGGATATTGCAAATCCAGAGGAAGTATTTCAGGCCCCTTAGTGTTGACCTCCTCTCTGCAGTTAAGGCGACCGTGTGAGAAAAGGGTGTATGGATTTCTTGAGGGTAATGCAGGGAACAAACGTTTTATAATTGTGTAGCAGATAGTTTATGGTACTCAAGTGAAGCTGAGAGGGGGGCCAGGGGAGCTAGGGGGACGAGGCGTAGCTTGTGTGAGTCACCAACACCCGCGCAATCACCACTCCCTTTTTTTTTTCCTTCCAAACCTCCCTTTTCTCTCTCTCTCCTTTGCCCTCATGTGTTTCAGATTCATTCATTGCTGGATTTTCCTTACACGTGTCTGTGAGTGCGGTGGTGTGTGAGTACGTATGGCAAAGTGGGGTGTGGCCGGCATGATGAGTGAGTGTACTGAGTGTGGGAGAGGTAAGGTGGGAGGGACGGATGGACGGAGAGGGAGGGAGTGAGTGGTTGAGTCATCTCGTTCTTAGGAAGGGACGAATTTCTGCGTCTGTTGTCCCTGTAATTGTGTTGCCATCACCAGCTCACCAGTCCCTCCATGCTTCACTGCACTCTCACGTCTTTATGCATCTATTCACGCATTTTGACTTGTTCTTACATATACAATAGTGGACTTCATTTCGAACCTTCATATCGGAAACGTAAATATTTCTGAGGAGGAGTTGGGTAAAATCAAATACGTTTGTCGATATAAAATCAATATTTGTGGAATCTTGTAAAACGCCCCTCTCCCCACAAAAGTACTCATACATACATACATACATACATACTACATCCACATTTACAAAACTCCCATACACCAGCAGACTTCCACCCATTTAGTAACGATGCATGTTGCAATATAGTCACTCATGGGAACGATCTTTTTTATTTTTATTTCTATTTATTTATTTTTCGCCTTACAATTCCAAAGACGCTGTTATATTGGAGACACTTTAATTTACACCTAAGAGAAAGGTTTATCATCTAAATGTAGTCTACAAGATGTACAGTCAACGAGGCACTGCTGGCTGGCGGTGAGAGAGGTAGTGATTATGTTGTTATATTTAGGATTTCGTTCCTAATCAGTTAGTAACACTCAGTAATACATGATTTTATTCTGTTTGCTGGAAAATTGTATTCATTTTATGGTAATTAGCAAATTCAAGCAAAATATAAAAAATGTAGGATTTTTTTTGCCATATCCTACAAATCTCCAGCTTGTATTAAATTGGCATTGCACTCGTGTGTGTACAGTCTGCAGTGCACTGACATCAGAGCACCTCTATCAGTGTGTGGGATCATGAGTCATGCTTTAACCATAAGGGCAACTCTGCTGAAAGTCATGCTTTGTGTTGATGTCATGGGAAGCTTCTTATAAAGTATGATGGAAACACAATAAAAGTAATGCTTTATCCCTGAGCCAGTCTGAAGAGCACACAATGAGAGAGAGAGAGAGAGAGAGAGAGAGAGAGAGAGAGAGAGAGAGAGAGAGAGAGAGAGAGAACCCCCTTATTCAGAAGTGGTGCTAGAATAATTGATTACTTTAAAAGGGCATAGTAACTTGAAGCCTCAGTTTGCTATATTGGTCAAGCCAGTGTAGTGTGTTCAATGCTTATGTTTGAATTTTTAGTGTTAAATGGCAAATTTAATAAGAGTTGATAAATAAGTAAATCAGGCAAGTTGATGTTTGGATTTTCTTTTTAATTTTTTATGTAAGTGCAGAATATGTAATTTTATGCAAGTCAGCAAGAAAACTCATTTGAATAAGCAGTTTTCTTGTCTGGGTTGAATATTATGTTTCCAGTTGCTATGTAAATTTATACTTATAGTGAATGAACTGAATAAGGATATAGACTTCTGTATATGGCTAGGTAGAGAGGAGACCCACAGCAGACAGCCTGGGTTGCTTCTGTGTTTCTTACCATAACAGGTCTTGAAGGACAGGCAGGCAGGATGGGTACACACACACACACACACACACACACACACACACAGCAGTCCTGTAGCTCATTGTCCTATCTTGTCATGCCACTGGTGAGAAAGAGTCATGATAGAACTGAAACTTGTAGGATAAAGTAACTTGTGAATGTAGGTACCTATGAGGACTCCCTTTGCCCAGCATTGTGTTTGCTTTGTTCTGAGGTAGCAGTCTTCTATTTTTAATTTCCTCCCCACTTCTGCTTCAGAAAAAAATGAAATCTAGGGAAAATAGAAATATGAATGTAAACTTTAGATAATATGAAATTTGATTATATTTGAATATTAATTACTCTATGATATATTGATTTTTTGTTATGATACCCATGCATTGTATTTTGGAATTTGTGTTATAGGTGCTCATTCTTAAGAAGAGACCAATGAGTTTTTCATTACTAGTTATCATATCATTGAAAAGTTCCATTCATTACATACACAATTGGTTAGAAGACCAGGAAAATTATTTCAGCCAACAAAAAGTGAGGGTGCACACCACACACTTCCACTCAAGGTCACCCTGCTTCCAAACGTGTTGCACACACCCCCAAGCACTTCCTCTCCTCCCCCCTCAGTGGTCACATACTCTCCTATTTCTCTATTGGATTTATTGAATATTTAATGCACAAACTAATGTAATGCTCTATACAAATACACAAAATCTCTAGGTACTCTTTACATTCAGAAATCTTAGTGAGGTTGGTAGAATAGAGTGTTGCAATGCCTCAGCTGCTTCCTGGAACAGAATAATTGGTGTAAGTACAGGTTGTCCGGAGGTGTAGGGGAGACCAGGGCAGGTGTGTTGTGTGGAGAGTTAGAGTAGAGAAGAGATGATAAGGTAGGAGAGATTTTATTATTGAGGAAATGGAGTACTTTGTGGTGATAAATGATAAATAGTAATAAGAATATATATATATATATATATATATATATATATATATATATATATATATATATATATATATATATATATATATAACATACATGCATAGACAGATGGCATTTATTAACAAGCAGTGAGGAGATTGCATTACAGATAACAGTGCATACTTTGTAATGATGAAGGTTGCTCACTGTTGAACTCTTTTCCTCAATAGCTGGCAAGATGGAGGAAGGTCTTCTGTCCTTAAAGTGGAATAACCACAAGTCTACGTTCTTCCAAGTTCTCTCGGGTTTGCGAGAAAAGGTACGTGAATATTGTTCTTTTTTCAAGTATTTTCTCTCACTTAAACATTTGTGCAAAGTATGCAAGTGTGTGTTACGTAGATAAGAGTAATATAAAAGATGCCACAAAGTATGCATTAAATATTCTTTACATTCCATATGATGTAATGTATACTAATTAAAGCTCTTAGATGATTATTATTATTTTATTTATTTGTTTTTATTTTCTTATTTCACCCAAGAAAGTTTTCAGTTGTTAGAATATACTTCACATAAGATTTGTACTAACAAATTTTTACCATCCCTTCATGTACTAAACTACATCTGTCTTGCCTTGCAGCACACCTACACCGATGTCACGCTGGCCTGCGATGGGCAGGTCTACCCAGCCCACAAGTTTGTGCTCTCAACGTGCAGTGAATACTTTAGTGAAATATTTACCTCTACCAGCGGCACCAGCATAGTTATTGTGCTGAAGGATGTGCGGAGACAGGACCTTGAGTACCTAATGGACTACATGTACCTGGGTCAAGTGGATGTGGCTCAGTCAGAACTGCCCAGCCTTATAAAAACCGCTGAGTGCCTTAGGATTAAAGGACTGGCCATCCCTGACGATGAGCCTCACAAAACCCAGAGGAGGGGCGCTGATGAGAGGGAGGGGAGTCCGCCCCCCTCCAAAAAGAAACGGTACCTGCAGGAGGATGACAGACACCCTGCCTCCTCCACCTCCACCACAAATAACAATAACAACACCACCACCACCTCGTCATCCTCGTCCTCCACCTCCGCATCGGGTAGAATACAGATGGAGGTGCTGCCCCCACCATCAGACCTCAGCTCCCTAGTGCAGCACCTTAGACAGCCCTCACACTCCCAGCAGCCCATACAGGCACCCCCTCCACCCCCTCCAACTTCCCAAAGCAGCAGCAAGAGTCACTCTTCACAGTCACTGTCACTCAACCTCACCACACAAACCTCCAGAACAAGCCAGGGAGGCAGTTCAGGTCCCCATGTTCACACACCCACCTCTACCCCTGCATCATCCTCTCACCGGCACCACTCCTCCCCCTCCCACACCACTCCTGTCCCTGTCATAAAGGAAGAGGCAGCAGATCCCCCTGAGACCCCTGAAGGCTACCTGAATGAGAGCTTTGAGGAAAATGAGACTAAACCTGATGTCTCAGATCCAAGGCATCTAGATCCTGATGGGGCTGTTCCTGGACCCTCAGGCCTTCAAGGGGTAAGTGTGTGGGTGTGTTTGTGTGTTTACTTAGTTGTATTGTACAGGGTTGGAGCTAAGGTTCATTTGCTTTGTCTCCATATCTAAAGTTATTAATAACTTGATTATGTTGCTCATACTCAATTAATTACTCAAGTTTTAAGAATATGAAGTACGTAGATAAGGATGTGTTTGTTAAAGGAGTTCCATCTCAAATTCTAACTTACATCATGTACTTGTCAATCTTGCCAAGTGTTTTACTGATAATGGTGTGTGAAACTGAAAAGAACAATTGTTTGATGCTTGTCTTTGAGGAAATAGTGAACAGTAATACTATGGGCTGTGTATGTGTAGCATCAGTAGCAGCAGTCAGGTGTAGGTGTTTCATTTTAATTTTCTTCAGTCTGACAACTGGGACGGCGACGGAGAGATGGGTGGGTACGGGGGTGGCGACGGCTACCCCGAAGGCGGCCTGGAAGAACACGGAGAGTCAGAGGTACAGGGGGTGAGTATTCCCTGTCTATGTTCTGTCTGCTTGGTAATGGAGGTCTGTGTGGGGTAACCAGGAGTGTCAAGAGGGCAAAGTAAGATGATTTGCTCTCAATCTGTTCTTCAGGTGCATGGGCACTTGAAGAGAATTTCATAATTGATGAATTGCTGAAATGAAAGATATTACAGCCATATCTTTTACTCACATATGTGAAAGTTTAGATTCTGTTTGTTTTCATTTCATTACGTTATTGGTAGTGGCAAAAACTTTTGAGTATATTGAGGTGTGGTTTTTATGCCTATTGGTGGCAAGTTTTAATCTTTTCCTGGCCAATGATTTAAAGGTTCTATGTGATAAGCAAGAGTAGAACTGTGTATAAAGTCAAATTCTCTTCCTACCCTTCATGTACATCCTTATTTTCCTAGTTATTTATTCTCATTAAACAGATGTACTTTTTCCCCCCTCTGTGATTCTCTCTCTCTCTCTCTCTCTCTCTCTCTCTCTCTCTCTCTCATAATCAGATTCCAACCCATCTTAAGAGTGGTAGATGTCAGTAGCATGCCATACCTCAATCTCCTTCATGTCACCAGATTACAAATTTTTCTGTTGTATTCTTTAATATCACCCCATGGCTCTCAAGGTTGCCCCACAAGACCTTTGTTATAAGCTGTTGATGAAGATGGGTTTGTTGTGCCTACCATGTCTGTCATTAATTCACTGTTAGTGTTGCAATGAACTAAAAGTCTTTGGTAACATTACATTCATTATCAACAAACTCATCTTCCACTATGTAGTTTTTATTTTTTATTTTTGTTTTATTTTGTTTTGGGGGGTTGAGATTTGACCAATTTTAATTTGAAAAGTTTACCATTAGTGCTCTTTTTGTGGCTTGGAGGAAGGTAAGGCTGTTGTGTAATAATTGTTATCGGAACAGAGTTAGTGGCTGTATCGATTTATTTTGTTGTATATTTCTTGCAGATTCTTTCTTGGAGAGGCTTTGCTTTGCAATCCAAATAACATGACAACTTTGCTCCTTTATTTTGCCAAAGTCTTAGGAAAAAACTGATGCCTGAATTCCATTGGTTTCTGATTTAGAATGAAAATTATAGTTGTTTACAGTGAATTTTTTTTTTCTGCATTGGTCCTTTACAAGAGTTTTAAATATCAGAAAGTAATCTTAGTATGAAAATAAAGAAACAAATTGTTGACTCTGTGTGGCATGCCTTGCAAATATTACTTTTGGTACATTGTACTCTCAGTATTCTAAAGCTTTTATAACTTGTTTTTATACACAGAGGCAAGCCAAGAGCTTGGAATGTTTGTATAAGTTTAGAATTTTAAATTCTGCTCTCCATTGGGGCAATAATTAATTATTATATGTGCTTGATAAAGGAAATTGCTTAAATGAATCAGCCATTAACTCAATCACATTAGAGCAGTAATTTGTGTCACAGTAGAGGGAGAGGTTGTCATTACTAGAGATTCTTGAACAAGCCACCCAATGATGTTGGTTCCATGTCTTTGCTTATCAGTTAATTAGTGATTGGTTAGAAGTTTTACCATTCGTGTCTTTTCTTCCTAGTCTTTTGTAGTATGTTCTCTCTTCGTTTGGAAAAGTGAAGGGTAAAATCAACTTTGTGTCGCTGATGGTGTTTTTTTGGCATTATAATTTTGTGAAAGCCCAGTGTACTGCAATTTTTGTGTATGGCTGTACATTTTATAGTCCAAGAAAGGAAACACTTTTGTATAAAGAAACTTACCTCATCATTATCATTGTGAAAATCATTAATCATCATCATCATCATCATCATCATGTAACTGTTGTTTTTCGATTCTTCATTGTTTTGGAAGCTGTAATACTTTTGTGCATACTCGTGTGTTTGGTAATGTGTTGCAGGTTCTGGTGTCTTGTTTGTGCTCAGGAGTTTCTTTGTGCTCTGCTAATTTTTATTAAATTTTGGGAAATAAAACCATATTGTTCAATAAGAAAGAAATGGTTGCCATTGTTCATTGTTGTGAAAGCAACTAGTTCTTTTTAGCTTTTGACTCCTGTTGGGTGCTTGCTTTGTTGCATTTTCACTGACTGCTGCTTTTGTCTGCCTCATTCATAGTGCAGGAACGAGATGGCTTGCCAGAATCCTGCTTTTGATATGAGGCATTTCTTTTTGGCCATTGTGTCACAGCTTCAGTGCAGCATCATGTGAGGCTGAATGGTGCTGTTGTGCAGTTAGTGACTCATGGCTGGCTCACAGCAGTTTCTTTGTATGACGGGTAACGTTTTCTTGCCAGTGTTATATAACCTTGCCATTGCAGTGCCAAATTCTGCAGCATATTATACAAGGTTCAAGAAATATCCTAATAGATAATATGATGAAGTTTGCATATTTCTGAATTGTGTGCAAGGCTTTTTTTATTTTCATTATTTTTATGACTTCTGAAATGCTAGGAGTTAATGTTGTACAGGAAATAATTAGGTAAACAACAAAAATCAAATCTCATGTTCCTGTCAAATAATACAGGTTTTCAAATTAGAATCTCTCTCTCTCTCTCTCTCTCTCTCTCTCTCTCTCTCTCTCTCTCTCTCTCTCTCTCTCTCTCTCTCTCTCTCTCTCTCTCTCTCATACAGTCATTACAGAATTCATCCATTAAAACATTCAACGTAGAATTCTGGAAGTGTGCACAAAGAATGATTGAATTGTCTTTTGAGGCAAGCATCCCATATTGCCTTTTAGAATGGTCATCTAAAAATAGCACTTAAGTTAAATCTATTAGAGGAAAATGGTGCAGCTTCAGACAGGAAAAATAGTGAGTGAAAATTACTTAGAATGTTGAAAAAACATTTTGCTTGTGAGATGCAAGTTTACTCCTTTGAGGCTTTGAAGTGTGGTGGTGGGTGGGGCATCAGCACATCATTCTTTGTTGCTCACTCACATGAAGGCTGTTTGGAGGAAAAGTGGATTAAGTATAATAAGTTGTATTTATTTATCTGGTAAATAGCATCTATGAATTCCATTTGATAATTTAGCAGAATTACTTCTTCGCTTTACACACACACACACACACACACACACACACACACACACACACACACAAAAGAATTATAAAAAAACTTAGTGTGGAGGAGTTTTCTTTCCAAAATTATATTTATCTATTTATTATCTTTATTATTTTTATCTTTATTTTTATCATTATAATTTCTTTTATTATTATTATTATTATTATTATTATTATTATTATTATTATTATTATTATTATTATTACTATTATTATTATGGATGCAAGAATATATTATTGAGCTTGTTAGCCATACTTTTACTTGGTTGACTTTTTGTTGTGTTTATATCAAAAGGAAATAGAAATATGGTGTGTGCATGTGTGTGTTTGTGTGTACAAACCATGGAGCTGTGAAGAGGCTAGCAACTCTACCTGTGTGTGTGTGTGTGTGTGTGTGTGTGTGTGTGTGTGTGTGTGTGAGAGATATCATTCATGCCTGCAATCTGCTGTTTTGAAAGGAAATATTGTTACAGATTACAGTGAAGAGAGATCTGAGCTGAAAATTTTTTACTTAAACAAGAAGTTGGATGGCTGACGTGTTTGCAAAATTCTGTGCTGAAGATCTAGTACTACTAACCCCTTAAGAACACTAGAAGAACAGTGGAGGTTGAGTCAGAGGAAGGCAGGCTTGGATTCTTCATCCATGGCCTTGCATCTGGACCATTTAAAAAGAGGTTCCTAGCTGTAGATGCTGAGAGGAATATAGCTGATTTTGCGACCATCTATAGCAGCCCTTTTGTTTTCCCCGTAGGTGGCGGACTTGGAGAGGAAGTACAAGTGCGCGTGGTGCGGGAAGGGATTTAGACTCTCCGTCCATCTGAAGGACCATGTAAGGACACACACTGGGGAGAAGCCCTATCAGTGCCAAATTTGTCAGAAGGATTTCACTCAGCGCTCTAATCTGAGGACCCATCTCAGCAAGATCCACAAAGAGCAGCTGGCCTACATAAAAAATAGAAAGAGCAGAGGTTCCAAATTTTCTGTGAAACACGAATTCTTGCCTAGCTTAGTTTCTGCCGGCAGTGGCAGCTGTGTCAGTGGTGGTGGTGGAGGCAGTGGAAGCGGAGGTGCTGGCGGCAGCAGCGGCGGCCTGCCTCACTCCCCCGTCGAGATGAAGAAACTCATGATTGCATCTGGTGACCCAAAACCCATCCTTCCCAAACCCCAAGGTACAGAGCCTTCTATAATGCCTTTCCTCTCCAAAGAGACTGTCAGTTTTTTACAAAAGGATGAACTGACTGTATTGTATAAAGATAAGGGCAAGGTGATGGAGAGTGAGCAGAGGGTCACTCAGCCCCAACTCATCCTCCAACAGCCACACCACGACGGGGAGCCACAGGTCTTCCCAACTGACCCCACCATTGCTGAATATGAGGCCAATTCTCCCACTAAGAAGGATGCTGCCCCACAGCCTTTTGTAGGAGTGGAGACTACACTGAAGTCCCCATCCCCTCAAGAGCCACCCCTACTCAAGGCCCTGCTGCTCAAGGGTCCCTCAGGGGGGCCAGCCAACCCTAGTGAAGTGCCCCCAGGTGTGATGCGGCAGATCATCCCTTCATCCCTCTCCTCTACCCTCACCTCAACTCTTGTGACTTCTCCATTGTCTGCTGGCCAGACACCCTACTCTATCTCACCCTCAGGAGCTGTGTCTCTGGCCTCTCCAATATTCAGTCCTGCAGATGAAATGCTTCACCCAATATTTGTGATGGACTCTCCTGTAATAAGGTGCTCAAAGGACATGTCTGTCTCCCAGGGGGACCTCCTCTCTCCAGGTAGGAAAGGAGAGTCATTTGTGGTTATAGAGGCCTCGGGAGTTGCCCAACAGGAGTCTGCTCCAGTTACTATAGACTCTCAAGACCAGCCTCAGATGACTGATGAGATGAGGATCCTACTGCAGGCTGTACAGATCAGGGTCTCCCAAGACCAGGGACAGCCAAGCACCCCAGGCAGTCCAGTGACTGTGAAGCCCACCACCACAGGTCCTCTCTCTTCCACCGTCACCACTTCACCGCTGCCCGTCGTGAGTCACACCCTGGCAGTGCCCACCCCGTCGGGGCCACCTCTTCCTCCCGACGCATCCATTAGGCAGCGCATTTCCCGAGCATCACATGATAAAGACACCACTAGGAAAAAAAACCCAAGTCATGTCTTGCCCTTGAAAAAATCAAACCACTGCCCAGAACCTCACATTAAACAAAGCTATAATAAAGATCAAGATCCTTATCCCACACTCACCAAAGTTTCGTGTGAAAAGGCAAAAGCTTTGCCTCTCCTGCGACACATGCCCACAACACATGTGCCCACATCCTTGTCATTTCCACACCCTCATGGCTCTCCACCTGTCCTATCTTCTCCCATCCCACCTCACACACATGCTGCTACCCCAACACCATCTCCACCACCTCTTCCTCCTCCTCTGCCACCACCACACCACCTCCACCACTGCCACACCCACCCTGCAGCCTCTTCAGCGGCAGCATCCCACACAACCTCCAGTGCCGCTGCCGCCTCAGCAGACAGGAGACGGACAAGCGGCTTCCACTTACCCCCAAACAAAACAATGTGTAAACTCAGTGACAAGCAGGAGAAAATGATCAGCTCCCGAGCAAGGGAGAGTCATGGAGAAAATGAATCAGTGCCTGACCATAAATAAGTTAACCAGAAGTGTGGCCGAGACCTCTCTCTCTCTCTCTCTCTCTCTCTCTCTCTCTCTCTCTCTCTCTCTCTCTCACATAACAAGTTCAGTCTCCAGCCAAGCCAGTGATGCAATGCTGAGTTCATAACTTGTGTAGGAAGAATAAGAATTGCAGACTTTTACCCTATCTTGTGCCTTTCCTTCTCATTTTCAAGCTGATGCAGTGAATGTGACATAACATTATTAATATAATAAATAGTATTGTGTGTGTGTGTGTGCCTGTACATACTTGAGAGAGAGGGAAGCATGTGTGTGTGCCTGTATGATGTATACACTCTTGTATACACAACCCTACAAATGCTGTGAACTACAGATATAAAGGAATTCATCAGGCTTAGTAACTCTCCTGTTATTATTTTGTGCCTTAAAGTTTTCAATGGGCAGGTACTGTCATTGCCTGCCTGTGGTGGGCCTGGGGGGTCTGGCTGGTGCCTCACCCCCCACCAGCCCTGCTTCTCCAAGTCACTGAATGCTTGCTGGTGAAATTTCCAAGGCTTGGCTTTGTTGCTGTGTACGCTCGATGGTGGCGTTGCTCATACACATTTGTTGCCTGAGACCAGCCTTACAACTCCCCCACCCCCCTTCAGACTTTTGATCCTATTTAACTTGAATGCATGACAAACATTGTGCCAACTACAGACATATCGGTCTAGAGACAATTTGCAAAGGACATGTCGGTCTTTGCTCCAGTTATGTTTTCTTTATGCAATTGAATTATACTGCATACATAACACTCATACTCACACTGACCACAAATAATGAACATTTCTTGCATCTGTAACCATGAATTTACTTACCTAGGAGTTTGAGTATTCTGTTACCATACGTATTTTCTTTTTGCAGTTGAGTTTGAAAAGTTTCAAGTACCTCAGTTTCCCATTGTTCCGTGTTGCCAGTTCTATGCCTGAGCAGGTCATTGTTGCAGCTTCTTTACTCTTTCGTGTATATTCCGTAATCATTGCTTCTGAAGCTATGTGATAAATACCTGTTGTTTATTGTAAAACAATACTTATAGTTAATACAGTACCTATATAAATATATATAAATCTATATATATATACTATATATATCACTATCATGCAATTACCACTTTAATTATATGTCTGGGTATTATATTTATTTCATATTTTCAGTGTTCCCATATTTTTATGGACATCAATAAAATGGATATTCTGTACAGTCCTGTCTAAGTGAAGATAATAGGAATGTGAAACTTTCTAAAATGCAAAGTATAAAGCAAGGTAGTTTACTTGGTAACTACATACAATTAGTAAATTCATTAATGCAGCAGAGTATCCAGCTAAGCTCAATCTATATGAAGTAACCTAGTAACCAAAATATTATGCATCATGTTGGTTACCATTACCACTAGATAGCTCCAGGATGTAACCCATAGAAGCACATGTTTTGAGTGGATGGAGAAAGGGACAGGATTGATGAACTATGACAAATATTACTAATATTGAGAGTTTCAAATAACTGGCTCAATCCAGTGTGTTCATCTTTGTGATTTTTAAGAGATAAATGAGTTTCTGAAAATAAATTTACTTAACCAGAAGGAAATCATTACTTAAACAGTGTTAGCTTTGCAACTTGTCAGACAGTGGGGGATATTAGACATGATCCCACTGCTTTTTGGGGCCATTATCTCCTTTCTAAGCCAGTAGTTAGTGGCAAAATGATAGGTCTCTCAGCTCAAATAATGTGTTCATGGCCTAATGTGCTCACTTTGTGTCTCCATGCCTTGTATAATATTATTGAATTCTTTATTCAGTTGCCATCTAATTTTGGTATGATTCTGGGGACCAGACTCTCTCTCTCTCTCTCTCTCTCTCTCTCTCTCTCTCTCTCTCTCTCTCTCTCTCTCTCTCTCTCTCTCTCTCTCTCTCTCTCCCTCTCTCCCTGCCCAAAATGAGCGTTATCTCATGTTGATACAGTAGCATGAACACCATTACTAAGCCAAATAACAGTAATTATGGAAAATACATCAGGGCTTACACAATGAATGAAAATAGATACAGTGCTAGAGAAAAGTTAATTCTAAAGAAATTTTGTCAGCTTCTATTGATAACATGATGCTGGTGTTTTAGAAGTGCTGGAGCCACTAATAACTACTTAAAGTGATGGCATTTGCACCATGAATGAACAAAGGATAATCATCTGATCGTACCATTTATTATTGAAAGTATCTTGTGCCACTCGATATTAAGATAAACCGAACAATATGAGGCAATTTGTACATGTTACCATCTTCTATGCATTCTAGAACTTGCCAGCTTTTTCTTCTTCCTAACCCAAATGGCAAAGATAAAAACCATGCCAATAAAATTATACATCTTATCAAATTCTGCAAAAGTGGGCTCTGATTCCTGTTCTTGTAGGTTACTGAGGTACAAATGTGGATCTTTGAGCTCAGTTGGGGAAAACTAAATTGAATGCAACAAGGGAGGGGAAGCCAACCCAGCTTGCTGCTTAGAAGCTTCTGGGAATAAAGTATGCACACACACACTGCAGATGGGATCTCCACCCTCAGGTCTGATGTCTTTTGGTAGAGGATGAAGCAAGGATAGTGATCATTAATTTTGAGGTAACAGTAACCGATATTCAGGTTGGATAAACACTACTAACTTTACTTGGTACAACAAAAATCCCGATAACTTTTGATTACATTGCCTTGAAATTGATACTTGGTGAGCACTCATCCTTAATATTTTTGTAATTATTACTATTTTTAATGTTTTCATGAGAAACATTAGCTCCTGTGGCTAGTTCTTAAATGAAAAGGCTTATTAATCACTAGAATAAAGGAATAGGTCCAGCTCAATGTCACGACCTGAAGGGTGGCGATGCTCATGTGTTGTGCCAAATGTAAGCCTTGTCCCCCTCCCTCCAAGACAGCTTGGCTCCCCTGCTGCCCTCCTCCAGTCAGTGCTCTGTCACTGTACGCATGTTCCTAGCATATGTGGCTTACCAACACTTTGCTTTTCTCTCTTGATTCTGTTATGGGTAATTTTTTTATTATTATTGTTATTATTTTATGGGTTTATCAGGGCAAGAGATGTCACCTAGGAGCACTGGCAGGAACTTTTCTTAGCAGACAGTGGAAACTTGACAGACGGGTGGTGGTGGTGATGGTACAACACCACCTGTTGCCGTAGTGTTCTGTTAGTGTTCTGTTGATTTCTTCATATAATTGATATATTTCAGTGTAAATAGAATATAAATAGTATGAAACTATTGTGATTCAAGTACTATTGGATGTCTATATCTAATGGAAATGATGGTGGTGTTAGTCTGTAGACCAGTTAATAAACTAATATTTGAAGAGTGTTTTAAGCTCCCCTACTGCGCTTGCAAGGTGTGTTAGAAAACCCCTGTGTACAAATTGCTCGGGCCACTTCTTAGTGCAGTATTTTCAGCTTATTCACTTGTCTTGAACATCCTACAGTACACATTATGCTTCCTTCATAATCAGCATTGCTAATGACAAAAATAACATTTATTGTGTGAACCTAGATGATATAACAGGTCACAGATGAAGCTCGTGGTAATGAGATTTGAATGATTCTATTACTCTTTTATTATGATATACATGAGCTTGATATCTTTGTTAACATTAGAAGCTAAGGGAGTCAGAGAACCAAAATTAACCCCTGTACTTTCTAAAACTAATGCTTTGCGAAAATAAGAATGCTGCATGTCCTTGTGATTCATTATGGTTGTGCCATACTGCACTCACGTGACAGTATGGATGACAACAGACCATCATTGTTGTTATGTATACTAAGTACAGTTATTCATCACTATTCATAGAGGTCAGGTTAAATACCTGTGGATAAAGAAAATTACAGGAAATGATTGCCCCCCCCTAAGAACATATATGAGTCTCCAGTTTTGAAATAGAAAAGCAAAAATTTCCAGCAGCATCATCATACTTGTTTAGTCATACTTTGTTTGGTATGCTAATCTTCTTCAGCCATTACCTTCCTTGCAGCTTTGTGGAGTGTCTTCAGCCAGTTTCTTTTTATGTCTGTTAAGAACTATGGTGAAGAAAAGCTAATGTTCATACAAATGCAGGCAATGATGCTGACAGTAGCGAGCATTCTGTGTGACTGAGGACAATGACATACAGTCACGGGCCAAGACAGACAGTGGACCATAGGAACACTGTGTGGCAGGTGGCTGGCTGTGTGCATGTGTGATGTGGTGGTCAGCAAATGATTTGAATTTGTGGTTAGCAGCAATCCATGTAAAAGTGAAACTGTTGTTCATGAGGCATGACTATACTGTACTCTGTTTTCATGGCCTTCTTCCAAGTAGTGGTATGCATTTTAACAAGATTTGCTGGTGGGAAAAATAAATATTGACTTGTGGTTCTTAGGATTCTGTCATAGTTCAGGTTATATTTTCAACAGTAGGCATTTATAGTGACCTATGGCTCTGTAGGGATGTAGACTGTCTTGTGTCAGCTTAAAGATGCAGTTTGTTTAATATCTTTCAGTGCTGTGCTAAGTTCTCATATTGAAACAGCACTGAAAATTCTTAAGGTTTTGTTTTATTTGATGGTACTGAGAAGGCTCAGAGTGAGTGTGTGGTGCCTTGTGTTGGCCATCACATGTAGGATTGCCAACCTGGTACAGTATATCCCATAGATAGGTAGGCAAGCTTTTTCTCCATGCTTTATACTCAGCCCAGAATAGGGAGGCTGAAATAACACCACTCACAGAGGCACATACAAGAAATTTGGGGGCATAAAGATGAGCTTCTTGTGTCAAAGGAATGATAATAGTTTATGAAAACAAAAAGGGTATTGTGTACTTCCCTCTGTGATGGTCAACAAGTGGGCATGGCCTCCACAACACTGCCGCTTCCATTCCTTGGACTGTATGTTATTCAACCTTGATATGGAGAACTAATGGTACGAAGGCAGTTTTCTCACTTCAGACATGTATACTCAATGGATGTTAAGTCTACTGTTTTATGTAATTGGCTGTGTAAGGAAAGGCTGAGTATGGAGGTGCTCCTTCATATTCTTGCTGGTGAGGTCTTATACATTAGAATCTTGGGTCAGTTTAGCACATGATGGAATGCCAGAGGCTTCAGAAGTTACCACATCACCTGCGATGAGGAATGAAAACTTGGAACTGTTTGATAAAATTGTTTTGTAAAGTGATTTGCTTATGGTGAATATGTTGCACTATATAGGAATTTTAACTTTTCTTCTTTTTTTCTATATATTAAGTTTTCTCTTTTAGTTGCAGCATTTCACTCTCAGTATGAAGCATATTGTATTCTACTATTCCCTGATCCATTATCTTAATTTATGAAGCATTAGAAATGTCTTTATTTTATTGCCAATCCCTCCTCTCTACATAAATAAACATGACCCTATTACTTTGTAAAAATTTAACTTCCTTCATGGAGTGAAATTTGTGAAATAGCATTCATGCAACTCTCAAATACTTAAAGCTTAATTCTAAACATAAACACACCATGACTTAGGAATAAACTTGGCTGAGGCTGTTTTTGTTTAGCTGTTGGTTTCTCTCTGGTTTGTCTCCTGGAGACTAGCTGATCTGTGGATGGATGGAAGAAGGAAGTGGAGACCAGGCTTTGCGGCGCGGCTGTCAGAGTAGCGCCCAGTGGGTGCAGGGAGTAGGAGAGGTGTAGGAGGAGAAACGTGTGCTAAGCTGCGTGTTTTTCTTTGTAGGGCCGCATCAGGGTGAAGAGCCGCCGGGAACTGGGTCTCCTCTCCATCGCCTCCTCCACCTCCTCTCTTACCCCTCCACCCATAGTCTCTTGCTCCTCACCATTAGCTGGTAAAATCAGGACATCACCCAGCCCCTCCACCCCCCAATCCCTCACCCCAGTCATGTCCCCACTACCCACCAGTCCTGTTCACCTCACCCCTCTGAGTCCTGTCGTCACCTCGGCCACCAGTCCACTAGCCACCATGGCATTCCCCCTAAAGTGCCCCTACTGCAGCTACGTTGGCACAAGCGAGAGTGTGCTGCTCCGTCATCTTCGCACCCATAGTGGTGGACTTGGCGGGGTGCAGCTGTACCACTGTAATAGTTGCCCATACAGTGCCACCCAGTGGGAGAGTGTCAGGCGCCACTCATGGAGGCAGCATCGGCAGGAGATAGAGCCAGAGAAGGCAGATGACTAGTAGCTCAATCCTTCTCTTGTCTCCTCTTCTGCCTTTTCTTGCTCTTGTACTCCACACTCATATTCTTTCACCCTTGTTCCTGTTGATCAGGGAGAACAATACCTATAAAGTAAGAGGATCGATAGTGGTTCTACTGATTTCTTATTTTGCTGCCTCACTCCTGCTTTCACTCTGTTGATCAGGGTAAAATTAGAGGGCAACTCTACCACCATTTCATCCCTTCCTTGTCTCCCACACACATCTAGTTGTTTGTTCCATCTGTTCCATGAATTTTGTAATTCTGGACAGTGAAAAGAACTAGAAGAGTTGGGTTTTTAATTACATTTTTCTTTGTCAACTTCCTATGAAATTTTAGATACTAGGTATTCTGTCTGCATTGAGCTTAGAAAAGAAAGAAACAAGAGAGAAAAGAAATCTCTTGTCATTCATTTCACAGAAACAGTTTCTACTGTTGTTCTTTTTAGCACCCTTTATTGTGTAATTTTACTTTCCCTAGTGCTTAGGATAGTTCATAGCTCATAACTATTTATATTCCATGTACATACATACATCCCAAGATATGTGTAGAACAGATCAGGTACCCAGTTATCCACCAGCTAAATGAAACTGCATGACAACTTTCTATTTTCTGCTTGCCTCAGAATATAATTGCTCTGTAGTAAGAGTGAGTATAACTCCACAGTGTCTACTCTGGTGTTAATAGTACATAGTTACATAAATATATTTTTCCTACCACTAAGGGTGTGTCAGGGAGACGGGTGGCAGCAGGCTGTGCTGCAAGGAGGCATGGGTTGTGCTTCCATTTGACTTTCACCAAAGACTAAGGATGGTTAACATCCGGAGACGCCTTGTGGTTTTCAGAAACACAAAGTCCGATACCTTATACACCAAACAGTTCACACACACATACACACATGTACACTTAAGTTGATACATATATATATATGATTAAAGTATACCAAAGTTGTATACTACTCAGAGGCAAAATTAGTTGTACATTTCACTTTATCAGCCAGCTGGCATTGTCACTTATTTCATTCTAATCAAGCGTTCAGAAAGGAAATATAAGCAGTCCAGGTTTCGATTTGTGCTTTCTCATCATTACTTAAATTCAGGATTGGTAGTTTTCGTCGTCAACATTTAAATACTTATTTTTAACTCATTATCAGTTCATCAGTTCTTTATATTCAAATCATCCATTTGTCCTTGAAAGACTGATAAGAATAACCAGCTTGCTGACAAACACTCCACCTTCTAAAGAATGGTATCCCATCCACTTCTGTGACACACAGTTCCTCTCTTCAACACTCTTAGAAAGTGTTTTGGCTGATTTTCATTGTCTGTTTACAAACGTAGTGGAAAAATTCTTTAATGCCAAATGTTACCATACCAAAAACACATTGGCACTTGTAGCTAGTCCTGAGTTCAGCTCTTAATAGATGTAGGGTAGATATGTGGTGTTGGCTTTAATTAGTTGTTATTAAGTAATACATATATATATATATATATATATACCTATGTTGAAAAGAAAGTGTTTGTAACTTACATTACCCGCGAATATTAAAGAAGATTGATGAATGAGTGCTTGTGTGACTGAGAAAATGTGTTAGCATGTTTATGTATGCATATTATAACTGTTAGCTGCTTTAGAGCCAAATACTTATAGGTAACCATAACTCAACTAGTGAATAAGCACATCTCACACTATTGAATACTACTATTTTGTCTACTGATGAGTAAACAGGTGTGAGGAGCAGCGGGTGACAAGAGATAAATAAAACCCCCAGGAAAGTTACTACCAATTTGTCTTTCATGAGGCTTGAGGAAGTACAAATAACCTTATCGACAGGGTATGTGGCTTCAGAAATTAATACTAGATAGATTATTGCATTCAGGATCAATCTCAGTTTTGTCCGTTAACAGTAAAGGCTAAAATGTCCCACCACAAGGAAAAAAAGTGAGGTGGAATTTCAAAAAGACGAAAGCTACTTATTGTACTGCAGCTTCTAAAAAAACCCTGTTCATAATGCTTTAGTGGCACTGAGGAATAATACAGTATACCCACTGTCCACGTTAATATCTGGTACAGTGACTTACTGGCTAAAGAACAGGTTATGATTGTATTGACAAGGGCTGTTTGACCATGTTTGTACATATATTCTATACTGCTCCTAATCACTGCTATTCCTTTTGACTGCATCTTTATAGTAATGTTAAAGAATCAGAACTTTCCAAATATCCACCCACTGTTAGTTACTTTTCCTCTGTCTTAAGTTCTTCAGTCTGCTGAGAATCTGTCAGTTGTCAAATTTTATGAGTAGGCTGTCAGCAGATTAGAAGACTGAGGTTAAGGGAGAACACAAAACAGTGGAAATGAGTGCAGAATGATTAACTTCTGACCATCACTGCACCAGCCTTCCAGAGACTTGTGATGGAGGGATGTGTAGGCTTTTGTACAGTTAGGAAAAAACTCTTCTTTACTATGGGATCTGAGGGTTGTGAAAATACATCCATGTGATCAATTTATACTGGCAGAGCAGCAAAACTGTTAGGGGCACCAAAATATCCAATTGACTTTGGTAGTCCTCTTGGTTGAGCCTGTGTGAGAGTGAATCTTCTGCCTGGGATACAGTTTCCTGCTACTTACTGGTATATAGGACATCAATTGCTCAGTGTTTGTATGACACCTCTGTGGGTATTGACAAAGATACAGTTTAACTTGAAATACATACATACATACATACATTTGAGGGCTTTACCTTGCAGGATACTTGGCATTGTTAGTGTAAGTCATGAATCCTTAGCCTACAAGCTAGTGCCTCTGTGTTGTAGGAGTGACAGTAGCATGGGAGATACCATGGCAGAAATAGTGAAGGAGCCTTGGAATAACAGGTCAATACAGGTGAATTGGGATTTATGAATGAGTAATATACTTTACAAATCTTTCATCAATTAAAAATTTCTTTAAACTTTGCAGTGCTAAAGTTTCATTTTTCCATTGAAGTGATTTTCACTAGTATTTTTTGATGGAGTTTCTTTAGCAATTTTTATTCACCAATGTAAAGTCTAGATTGAAATCAAGATCTGCAATATTATTGTACTTGTATCGAGGAAAATTAACGACTCCAGCATTTACAAATCACAAGTCACCTGTATTTTTTGACTCACAAGCCTGTGAGAGAATGTGTCAAGACCCCATGTCCTAGACCAACACTTCCTCATCCCTACCCTGGGACTCTCTGTGCCTCTCGTGGACCACCCACTTGTCGGGACTCTAGCCTGACAGAAGCCATCTCATTTGTGCATCACAGTTGTATGGTGTAACAGTTTTGTCTATTTTGTCCAGCTTCTGTGCTTATGTAATGTAAGCAATGTCTTAAGGAACTGCTCTTCAAATATCGGTTTATATGTATTTGTTACCGGCTTGTGTTTTGTGGATTGACACACACGCAGGGTCAATCTATGAGTACCTCTTCTTAAACTGTGTTCACTTAACCAAAGCTAAAACCATTAAGATGTTAAAGTGTGTTCTGTGTCTTTATGTAGTATGTATGAGTCATCAGTAGCTTTTTAGATTAAGAATTACTTAACTGGGTGAATATTGTTAGTTGTTTAAGTTTTTATTATTATTATTGTGTGTGTGTTGCAACATTGGTTTAGCTTTAATACCCCCTCCCTTTTTCTTAAGAGAGAGAATGCGACACTGTGTAAGAATATGTATAATATACAACACAGGAAACATGCACAAAATTAATCCATAAAAAGACACACTATAAGCCTATATATACATTCTCTGAAGCTTTAAGGGAAATACATTTCTCCCAATGTCTTTGTAAATTCAAATCATGATCACCAACATTGGTTCCTTTCTCCATTCCCAAAGTCACATTATTAGTAAGCACTGTGTCAAAAAATGTAATCACTTGTCTAGCAACCTGTTCTTGAAGTTACTCCCCACCACTCCTCTCACTCACGTCACTGGCACTGTTGCTTTCCCTTTTACGAACTATGACAAACTCCATACAGGCATCCTCACAAGACCACATGAAATGAAAATAAAGGATGCAGGTGTAAGTTATAATATATGGATGGCAATAAGTCCAGGTGGAAGATGAGATGCAGTAAGGGAGTGCTTTCTGTTCATGTTTTCAAGTGTCTGGCAATTTCTTCAAGCAGTGCAAGAGTGACAGGAAGTTTTTATCACTCCCACTGTCATGGAGTGCTTTTGACCACCAGCTCTGTGAGGTGTACAAATTTTAATACATGTTAAGTGATGACTTTGTTGTTTTATTCCTATCCATATTATGCCTGCTCTAAGACTAGTGCAACATTATTAGCAGGTAATGTGTTTCCATGATAAGTGAATCCTGTGTAGTTTGGAACTGTGTTCTTGAAAACTTCATATTTATGGAAAATGTAGCTTGGATATGGAAATATGACTCCAGAGGTAACACATGCTCTGTGTGTGTGTGAGGATGTCGGCTGCACTCAAATTTCAAAAGAATAGCAACATTGGTGTGTTCTTGATCTCCCGAGTTGGAATTATATCCTCAGTATTTCATTCATGTGTCTCTTTGCTGCTGGTTTGTCCGAGGCTCCTTTCCAATGGCTCTGCAGATCCACTCATTACGTTAACATGAATATTGATATCTCCTCTGAAAAGAAAATTTATGTATCTTATCAGGAAAATTAAAGCTGTGTTAAACAAGAAAATTAAGTTAAAATCTACTACCAGAAATTTTCTTGAGAAAATTGTGTCCTAAGGAAGTCCATCTCTAGACTGATAAATCAGCAAGAATGAGGCATTTTATTCCCTCTTTTTTTTTCTTTTTTTTAGGCGCCCAAGCCAAGCAACGGCCACCTTGGAAGCAATGCTGAAGACTTTCTGGATCGTCTCGAAGATGGAAATCAAGAACCTCAATTGCCTCCTCCACCCTCAGGTTTTCGTGCCCTTCTACACCCAAACTCAGAGAATTTTAGAAGCAGCTCAGTGGTACTTACCCCATCAGTGGTGACATTCCCATCTCAGCACTTGTATAACAGCAGTGCCACCACTAGTATGGCCCAGCACCCTAATGCTGCCTCTCCGTCTCTCTTCTGCCCCTTTGTAACTCAGAATGCGAGGCAGCGTGTCACCCATCGACAGGTTGTCGGCATGGAAACATCTCAACCTTGTTGGTCTACATCACTCAAGCAGCTTCCGCCCCTTTCCAGGATAGTGTCAGCAGAAGAGAAGGACCAGCGAATATTCAAGTGCCCCTATTGTGATACGAAAGAGAAGGGCAGGGAGGCCATTAAGAACCATGTGATCACTCACTCATTAGGGGAGGAAAGACATAACCGTCTATACTGGTGCGCCTTCTGCACCCTCAAGTGTCGGTCTGCCCCAGGCCTGGCCTCCCACATGAAGAGACATGAACTCCAAGGGGACTGTTAGCAGTGGGTTTGTGTGCTTGCATGATTGCTTGGAGTGACACAAGAAGTGTGTAGTAATCCAATAGTCAAGATCAACCAAAATTGCCTTGGACCTTGGTGATCACATACAAGTATATGACCGAATGTGTAACACTTCGCCTCATGATCAACTTGTGATGTGTGTCTATTTACTTTTCTGTATTATGCAAGGTTTAAGCAGGGCTCATTGTTTGTTTGTGTGCGTGTGTGTTTATTTGTATGATAGATATGGAAAAGGCTCATTTACAGTAATACTAAAAGTAAAGCAGTAACTTTAAAATTGGTTAAAATATACTTCATCAGCATCACAGAAAGAAAATGGATTACTAGTGTGCTGCATAGTACTTGCTGTGAGGAATCACCACATTGCCTTTTGCAATTATTAGTATTTTTCATCAGTTTTGAGGAAAACATCCTGTAGTTGATGGCTGGTACAAAATATTGGGGCCATAGCAGCAGTACAGTGTTTAGGTAATGTTTGTTGCTGCCCCTGTGGTAACTCATAACAAATCAGGAAAAACACATGAAGCCTCAAAAATCCAGATTTTATGAAGTTCTGAACTACAAAAGTTATGACTGACAAAAAAGAGCTTTTATGTTGAAAAGAAAGTGGAAATATCTCCTACACTTACATCAAATATTTACTTGGTTACACACACACACACACACACACACACACACACACACACACACACACACACACACACACACACACACACACACACACCTGGTCTTGGCTTCTACATCTCCCTGATATTTACAGAGTTTGATGTGGCTCTTCCATAGCCTCTGACACCAAGACAAAACATTTCAATTGATTTACAACTGTATTATCAGGAAAGGGCAATCTCATGTGTATAGTTAGTGTCATGAAAAGTAGGAAATACGCATTTATATGTTTATGAATTATATATCTCAATTTTGTTTATCATTCATACCTTTCAATTTTTGAGTTTGGGATTTGATAATAGTTTGAATTATTTTTTTCCATTTTTATACATATTTATTGCGGGAACCATTCTGTATTTAAAGCTTCTGAGCTGCTGGTGTGGCTTATAAGTACTGAGGTTTATGTTACGTTTTACTCATACATATCAGGCTGGACCAATTAGAAATCCTTATCGGCAGGTGTGTGTCTCATTACATACTAGCTACACACCACATGGGAGGCAGCTCTGGGAAGATACAAACCCACATTTCCCAGTACTCCTCCTCCCTGCACATTAAAACTATCTCTTATCATCAAAGCTTGTGGGAGAACCTGGGCATGATGTTCCTAACCTGCAAAAGGAAGAGTAGCTTATGTTATTTATTTAAGTTATAATTCATTTTATTTAGTAGTTTAGTATTTAGTTATAATTTATTTTATTTAGTAGGTAGGAAAAAAAACATCACATGTGTTAATCACGAGATTATATTGATTTGAATTGAATAGCAATGGATAGGGCTGAAGGTGTATGATGGTTATATCTATAGTGGTACCTGTAATGTCTACTTTGTTAATGGTGTTGACCTTCACCCTATACTAGATTTTGTAGTTCGTTTTCTTACTCAATAAGTCCCATTGATCCCCCTTGCATGAAACTCCTGTGTGACATGTAAAAGGAGATTTGTGCTTCATAGATCTGCACCATGGACAAAATGTTAGCCATGTAACTTCATCATTTCATCTTGCTTTATGTTCATTGAACATCAAAAGTAGTTATTTTTCTCTAAGGGATCTTATATGGCAGTGTGAGATATTGTTACTTGGTGTATTTCAGAGGAAGCGAGATTGAATAGAGTACAGTAAGCTTGAAATTACACTGCAGCCAAAATTATTAGTGTGCACAAATGTCACCATAGTGGTACAGAAGACTTAGTTGTTGTGGAAAACATGTACGTACAGTCATGGTTTCCTTCAAATGAGCCTAAGTGCATCCTCTCAGCACTCACCCACCACTGAAACACCAACAATTCTCTGTTGTGAAAGTTTCATTTCAAAGGAGAGTGATCAGACATGTAAGTAAATCCAACTTAGTAGCCATAATAAATCCTTGTTTTATTTATATTTATTTATTTTTCTTTTTCTTTTTTTTCTTTTTAATGATGGCACTGAATTATTTTTAATGATTATTCTTTGACAATAAATATTTTCACTGATATAATTGTTCCTTATTTTCATTTTTGCATTATCTGTGATCTAATTTATTTTGAAAAGAACTCATAAAGTGTTGGATATTTTAAAAGAATTGTATGTGTATTTACCTAGTTGAGGTTTACAGGGCCAAAGTTAGTCTCGTGTGGTTCCTTCTCAGTTTCTGTGTGTGTGTGTGTGTGTGTGTGTGTCGTAGGATGAATATTTCCTTTACTTCTGAAAAGACCTACAATATAATTTTATTAGGTTATTCACATTCAGTTTTAATAGAGCTCCTTTTGTATTTTGTACATGAAATGGAAAATGCTTCAAAGATTTTTTAAGGTGGAACTATTACAGAAGAGACCTAACCTGTTAAACAGTCAAAGGATATTGAATGAGGTGGCTGGAAAGTACAATATGCAATTGATACTAGTGGGAGGGAAGCTACTTGTGTCCAGAACTGTAAGGAGAGCATCATGTGTATCTGTATTGAAAGTACAGGAAGAAAAGGTAACTGATTACAGAACACTTGAAAAAATTGCTCCTCTGTCTTTTTTAGGAGGCTGCCCGGCTCTCCAGCCATGACTACAAAATGGCAGAGCACCTCTCTCCACCACCACCACCACCACCACCCCTTAGGGCCTATGGCAACCCAAGCACACCCTCTGGAATACATTCCGCACAGAACCAGCCTCAGCCATCACTGATCCCATCCAGAGAACTGGATTCCCTCTTAGTCACATTTGGATCCCAATCTGGCAGCAGTGGCTCGGCATACGAAGGCACCGCCATGCCCTTGTTTACCCCAGCACTCTCCCAAGTGTCAGCAGGCCAGGCACACTACGAGTGCCCCTGGTGCTACCGGGAGTTCTCCAAGAGCAGCAACTTGAAGCGCCACATCCTGACCCACACAGGGGAGAAGCCATTTGCCTGCCCCCTGTGTCCATATCGAGCCGTCCAGAAGGTGCAGGTCGTGCAACACCTCAAGAGCAAGCACAGTGATGGCCAGAGCAGGCCGGTGTATCTCACTGACCCGCCCTTGGAGAATGTGGAATAGGTGCACAAAACACTGTGTGAAGACAACTCAACTCATCATTATGGTATCCATGATCCATTGAGTTGTGCTGCATGTGAGTGTGAAGGAAAGAGTGATGGTGATGATATGTGATGGTCAGTGATGTGTAACAATATGTTGACAGTGAACTTTACATGAAAACTTTTTAAAACATGAAAGTAAATTTCACTTAATTTCCTCTACATCCCAAGGAATGAGAAATATCTGTGTTATATGATATTTTAAGAGAAATGAAGACTTCACGTCTGTGATATTGTATGTTTTGAACATTCTTGTTTTCAGCATCCTGTGATAAACTTGTAACAATTACATTGTGAGAAGAACTGTACCTTTTAGGTATAATTTGTCATGAGGCTTAATTATCAATAAAAAGATTGTAATGATATTTGAATTGTTATTATCCTGTCCATTGACGATGAATGTAATAGTTTTTCCCTTATATAGATATTTTTCACATAACATGTCCCTAAAAATCTAAAACTAAAAGAAGACTAGCAAATACATGACAAAGCGCATTATGGATGTCTTTCTCAAAAAAACACTTGGTGATCTTCCATAAGAGTATATTTTATGATCAGATGTCAGATGAAAGGAATAAGACATAAGATTAGAAATGAAGCACAGGCCAAGGACTTGTTGTTTCTGTGTCGCCTTTAGAGGTAGATGGCACCGGATTCTTAAGTCGTGCCCTTCTGTCTGTTCTAGGACTCTTGGCACAACGTCCACCAGCTAGTGGGGCCACACCTCCAGCACCATTCAGACCAACAGGAACACCAAGGCCTAGGCACCAAGGGCACATCCACCCATTTTTCCTATAAGAGAGCCATTTCTTCCAAGCCCCAGAGGGAAGGCATCCTGGATGGCACAGATCAGCCTGAGGGTTTGGAAGCCGGTGACTCTGCTTCTCAGAGTACTTCCTTCCTGTTGGAGGCTCTCAGTGGTAATAGATCATCGGGAGAATCTTCTTTATATAAGACTCCACAACATTCTGAAGATGATGCAGAAATTGTGTTTATGAGCACCAGCTTACATGAGACAATAAGCAACTCACAGGACCTACAAGTGACCCCTGGCACCCAGCTGTACTCAGAAGGATCCTCCCTCACCTACTGTGCACCTCATGGCCCCCTCACCAGGCAGGCATTAGGGAGCCTGTCAGATAAGCCCGTGAGTGACCCCCAACACCTGAAAGCAGGTGAGTGTGGTGGGACAAACAGGTACATCTGCCAGTGGTGTGGAAGAAACTTTGACCGTGTGTCTAACCTGAAGCGCCACCTTCTGCTTCACTCTGGGATCAAGCCTTTCAAGTGTTTGTACTGCAACTACCGTGCCACTCAGAAAGCCAACGTTGTGCAGCACCTGGCCAGCAGACATAAAGATGAGATGCGGGCATTGCTGCAAAACAATATAAGTGTGAATGATATCTTGGTGCCATCAGGTCCTTCCAAAAGATAAAGTTTATTTGCAAACTTTAGTATAATTTTTTATGTACTTTCAGTCGTGATTTGTTGTAGATTCCTAAGAGACAATACAGAGAAAATTATTTCTTGAGAAATCTTTCCCCAGATACTATAGTATGTACTACTATTGGTGTATTATATTGCTGTATATACCATCTTTTCTTTCAATTAATTAAAAATTCAGACATTTTTGTTACTTTCCTAATGATGTAGTCAAAGAAATGGCCTACATTTTCCTTGATCACTGCAGAAAAGTCACAATAGATCTCTCTGCTGTAAAGCACAAAAACTATGTAACATGTAGGGATGGAGAGGAAAAGCTGTCAGTTTGGGGAGCTTGGTAATTATATACATACTGTACTGATCGTCCATTATCATTGCCATGTCTTTCTATTTGGATCTGTTTGTTGTTGAAGTTTTCATATTTATTATGGGTGTTACCTTACTGACTCACATCAGTGGGAATGAGGAGGAGACATGCTGTGTGCAGGAGGCAGTGGACCTTTGCTGTGATGAGTTTTGTGGCAATGTCCAGCCATGCCAGTCATCTGTAAGAGTCAAAGGGAGATAAGAAACAGCCCATAACATGTATGGGAAAGGTGGGAAGAAAGAAGGCTGATTCAGATGAGATGGCTTGTACAGTGTAGTATAGTGAAATTACTTGCCCCACTTACCATCAGTGTGTTTAGTGTTTGGCCTCAGCCTTAAATCTTTTGATCAGCAGAAAACTTGTCTGCTATTAGATTTGATAAGATTGTCAACAGATCAGTGAATTACGGTAGAAGGATTGTCAACAGATCAGTGAATTACGGTAGAAGGAAGGTGTTAGACATAGTAGAAGTGAGTGCAGATGACCAACCTCCAACTGTGATTGTACAAGACTGTTACCCCAGTAAGAGTTTTATTTCCTGTCACAAACATGGAGCAGTGTGGGCAAAGATAACAAATCCACATGTTCTGATTGTTTTCCCAAATACAGATGTTATATATACTATACATATATATTTACGATATGGATCACCTATATTAAAAGCAGTACAATAATAATATGTCCTTAGTGCTGAATAAAGCATATTTGTTATTAATTAAAATGACTTTTAATCTTGACTCCTTCGTGATAATACATTGATTTCAAAACCATATTTTACCCTTCCTCCCATTCTTTTCCATTTCACATCATTTTTTCATTTTTATTCTTTATTTGATAATTATTTGGGAAATTGAATTATTGAGACATCTTGACGTTCTTCTAACTAACGAACAACAGATTTCATAAGCTTGTGAATGTTGTGTATATGTGCATGTGTGTTGGGTTTAGTGAAGACTTTAGCTAAAAACTGTTATTATCTTCTCCTTATCCATTATAAATGTACATCCATTCCTCATGTTAGTTTGTATACATACCTCTTCACTATCATATTCTGTTTTCCATATTTAGCCACTTTCTTCACCAGTTCCAGCACTCTTCCATCACTATCACCTTCATTATGTTGTCTGTTATGAATGTCTACATTTTAGGGGGAGGAGAATCAGTACTCTCTCTCTCTCTCTCTCTCTCTCTCTCTCTCTCTCTCTCTCTCTCGTGTTGGCAATTCAGCTTTGTTTAATTTTTCGTAGTCAAATATTTATTTTTTCTGGCTGGCTCTACCACAATGGATGCTGTTGTGATATATGGGAGAGGAACTGAGTTTGTAATGTCCCATCTCCATAACTGCTTTTATGTAACTGTTCCTTATTTCTAATATACACCACTTCTACCTCTAGTTCAGTCCATGCCTCAATGCTTCTATGAGGGAAGTTGGACTTACTTGTCCCTTCTGTAGATAGTTGCTTTTAGATTTTTCTGCGTCCTCTTGTTTCTCTTTCATTCCATACAAATAGATCGTTGTGTGGGTGTGCATGTGTGCGTGTGTTATTCACTACGGTCGCCTGCTAGTCACCCAACTAGCCTTCCTTCAGAGCGAGCTTAGAGCTCATGTGTGTGTGTATGTGTGTGTGTGTGTGTCTGCTTCTGTTATGAAGAAAATCCATTCTTCATAATATTTGTTTGCTTATTCACTTTAATAAAGACAAAAAACACTAAGAGGGAGCAATTATCTAACTGCATTAAGAAAATTGCATAAAATTTCCTCCAAGAATAGATATGTGATTGTGCATTGAGAAACAAGATGTTTTTTCATGATTTAATCTTCATGTATGAGTACTTGGTGCTGTAGACTAATGACAGGAAATCACTTTGAGATGTAGTTATATAATTTATTGTCCATCATATGTTTGACTCCATTACGTTGTGATTTGTAAATTACTTCATTGGGTCTAAAAGTGTGGACACTCAAAGAGGAAAGTTACTTTGCCATATATCAATGTGTCCTGCTGTGTCTGTCAATATCAGCAAAGAGGGAGTGTGTACCAGTACCTAGTAGGCTGTCCTCAGATGTGGCAGGCTCCCACAAGGCAGGTCAACAGCTGTGTTTGTTCTCTTGTAGGACCGACACGTGAGTGGCTCGGCGAGTTACCAAGCTAGACGGCTTGTGGACGCGGGCACCACTTCCACCTGGCAGGGTTATGAGGGCAAGGGCGAGACCTCCTCCTCACTGCCCCTCTTCACCCACACCTCAGAGTCAGCACTGGTGACGCTGACCCCACATATCAGTCATGTGGACTCAGGGAGACAGAGAGGGCAAGGAAGAACACTAATAGAAACCATTGTGGAGCCTACATTAGGAGCATCCTCCAAGGGCTCAACCCTCCTGGAGACCAGACTGGGCTTGGGACACGAAGCTGCCAAGACGAGTGGGGCAAGTGGCGAATCCCCGAGAGGCAGAGAGGAAGCAGAGGCAGAAAGGCCCTTAGTGCCATCACACCTAATGCGCCCCTTTCAAGACCCCCGGCAATGCCCCTGGTGTCACAAAGTGCTATCCAAAGCATCCAACCTGAAAGTGCACATCCGCCGCCACACAGGGGAGAAGCCCTACCACTGCCTCTTCTGTCCCTACATGGCAGCACAGAAAATACAAGTGGTAAACCACATGAATGCCAGACACCAGACCTCATCAAACACATTTTTGTAAACACTCCAAGACTGATGATCACATGTGTACTGTTTGTGTTTGCTCGTCTCCCTCACAGTGGTAACTGTTCATCCAGTTCTCACATAGCACATACCTACATAGTGAAGAGGCTGATCACTGCTTCTGTTGCTCAGATGAAAATTTTGATAAATCAACAATGAAAATTACATAACCATTCAACTAATCAAAGGTGTGATGTGTCTGCTTTGCTATTATTTTTAACTTTTTAAATATCGTATTCAGTTATACTGTATTACTACTTTTATTTCAAATGCTATTGAGAATATTAATATTGACATCTTCATGTTATGAATTTGTTTATTACTTCGTGTTTCAAAGAACTTACAATTAGAAATATTTCAAAAATATTTTGGAAAAGCCTTTCATGAATTATTAGCAGAACAGTCTTAAGGAATTAATGCTTGTAAATTTCAATTATGAATTATGAATTATAAGCAGAACAGTCCTGAGAAATTGACTAGTAAGAACTGAAATCAACCATGTGTCTAAATCTCAGTCATGAATGACTACTGACAACACAACAAAGAGAAATAATTACTTTTGTGGCAAAATTTATTACACTCGTGATGACACTGGTGAAGTGAAGGTAATCTATGTACTCAAATAGAATCTTGCATTTGAAAAAATAAGTCTGATCTGAAATCAAAAACATTTTCTATTCATTTATCTATATTCACTTATTTTCCATTTTTGTCAAGAAAACGGTTTTTCTTCCTCCATGCAAAGATGAGATGGCAAAGTGGAAAAGACTTCCACAATATTCTCCAGATGACTAATTATTATTGGTTAAAGTAATCTGTAATGATGGTGTGTGTGTGTGTGTGTGTGTGTGTGTGTGTGTGTGTGTATGTGTGTGTGTGTGTGTGTGTGTGTGTGTGTGTGTGTGTGTGTATCTAATGAGCAGCACCACTACCTCTGAACATCTGGGGTGAAGTAAGGTGCCGGGAAAGAAGCAGTGCCAGGAACTCCTCCCTAGACACCAAGAACAAGTAGACTCAAGCTGGTTTTTCTTCTCTTCTAGGGATTCTGGGATGTCCTCTTGCCCCTCACCACCACCACCACCACCACCTCCTCCTCCTCTACCACCCTTGTGCACCACCACAACCACCAACAGTTATACCACCACCACTACCAGAAACCTCAGATCACTCGTAGGTTTCAGTGTCCCTTCTGCAACCTTTCCATGAGTCACCGGAACAACATGAGGAAGCACATAAGGACACACACAGGGGAGAAGCCCTTCTACTGCCAACTGTGTGACTACCGAGCCCCAAGAAAGGACATGGTGGAGAAACATGTTATACTCAAACATCCCGGGCAGGATATGGGGGTAGTGGCGAGTGACTTTCAACCCCTGCAGCAGCACTGAAACTGGCCCTCCCAGCCTGACTCGTGCTTGCAGGCTGTCTAGTAAATGTGGTGGTGTGGTGGGGTGTTTGGGGCAAGATCTCTCTCTCTCTCTCCAGTGATCCACAGTTGTTCTGGAGTTTAGCTCTAGGTGTCTGGTGGAGTGGTGTGGGATACGCTTGATTTAATATAGGTACCTATCTGATGTACAAAGAAGTGTGTGTGTGTGTGTGTGTGTGTGTGTGAAGTGGAGTGTGTTGAAGACCTATAAAGAAATGTATGTTTGTGTGTGTGTGTGTGTGTGTGTGTGTTAAAAGTACTGTACATGCAAAATTAGAAATATATTGTGAAATTGAATTTATGGCATCATCCCAAGATAGCTTTTTTTAATGAGTTTCCTTTTTATTTCAATACGTACAGTGTTTGCAGTGACTGTGAAAGTGCCTCATATTTGGTATATGTGAATTACCATCACCAAAAGACACTGATTCACATGATAACCAACTTAATCCAAATATAAAACTAAGTAAGCACATAAATGAAACTGAGAAAAACTAATTACAAAGAAGATCTGTGCATGGTATTTTGAATTTCACAGTCTACTCCCTCCAAAATAGGGAATTTTGATTTCTTATACAAAATAATACTATGGAGTTGGATGTGTCTTGTTGTAACTGTGAACACTGGGGAGAACGTTACTACATGCTGTGAGGGAGTTGTGAGGAAAATTTATGTATGTACCACTGCTATATTCTCTTTGGTGGAGCGTGAGAAGTAGTGTGTTGCAGTGAAGCACATCTGATGTGAGAAAAGAAATAATCGGTCTCAACTAATCCATATCTGTCACTTGTTAGAGAATTGCCCATATTTATTTTTGTATTGCCCCAACATACAACACATAAACACACTCACATGCACACACACACACACACACACACACACACACACACACACACACACACACACACACACACACACACACACAGGATACCAAAAAATAAACAGTGCCATCACAGGGTATATTATACATCTCACTTCCATGAGAATTAAAATAAAACCCTTAGTGAAGTAGTCATTTAGTTAGTCATGAGTGTTCAGGCTTGTATAGTACTAATGGGTAGAGGTAGACAGCTATGGGGGGTGGGAAGGCTGACAGGATATGTGAGGGTAAGACAATATGTTACAAGGAAGGATATTCATAAGGTTTAGAGAGAAGTTGCATTAGATTATCCAAGTGATTTTGTTCATAAGGATAAGGAGAGGAAGGTGATAGTAAAGGAAAGAGGAACAGTGTTGTTGATAAAAGAGATAAGGATGTTTAGCATGGTGTGTATGTACAGTTTCCCGTAGGACATCATACACAAAAGTGAAATGGAAGATGTTGAAGGAAAGAAACAGTATTATTAAGAAAGGAGATTAGAATATATTTTGAAAGAAGTAATTTGTTTTGACAGTGATCTTACAAGTTTGAATGGAGAAGAAAACAGAGAAAAATGAAGCTGTAGAGAAAAGAACATAGAAAATATATGAAGAAGGAGGTTGTTTGTAGTTTTGTGTGTGACTGTGTAGATAACAATAGAGATAGAAAAAAGGGGAAATGGGGGAAAAGGAAGAATACTATAATTGACAAAACCAGAAAGCGTAGAAAAATATATGTAGTTTCCTTTTTGACTTAGTGACAGAGAAAGAGAGAGAGAGAGTTACTGTGTCTTCTGTATACCTAGGTCAGTATTCGTTATCCACTAGGCCATAGGGAGGATTGTAGTTGAGTTGTCTGTTGAGTAATATTAGCATAATGGAGCAACACTTCCTCCTAGGCTGAGTTAATAACAACCAAGAGAATTCAGGAAACAGAGGCATGTGTTGTGAAGCAGTATGTGTGAGGCGAGTGAAGTGGTGATTACACAAAACCAAGAGAATTGTCATGTTTTGATTGTACTATAGTAAGATTTTTATATTTTTGTTGTAGGTACTACTTTATTACCTTACTTTTTCATACCTGTTATTTTCTTTCATACCTTCAACTTAGATTTCCATTCCACTGTTAGTAATCCAAATTTATGAAAGAGCATCATTCTGTATTCTTATTTCTATACTGAATTTTTATATATCTATTTTTCATAACTCATGCTTTTCAGACTTTCTGCTTTTTTTATACTTCATCATTCATTCTGAATCAAATTCCATTGGTTTGGATATTAAGGATCATATTTTCATTCTGTTTTCTATTAATGTATAGATTATAATCACCAAAGTCATATATATTTCATCCATAAAACCAGCATATACAACACCAATATCATACATCCCATTGAGATTCATATCATATTTAACCATTATTGTAAGCCTGACAAAAGTGCTGCCTGCCCATGGATGTTCTTACCAAGTGACAGGAAAAAACACATGGAGTGGTTTTTCCTGTATAGAAGCATTACCTGGAAATCATTCTTGTGGTCAAAATATACACAGTTACTCTATTCCAACTTAAACATTTAGTGTAATAGATATAAAAAATAACTCAGAAAGTCAAAATATTCACATCATTTGTCTCACTTCAAATTGTAAAGCTGTAATTTGTCTGAAAAGCATCAAAGCACTCACATATTTCACTATGGATTGCAAGAGTTTTTAAATGTCTGGGAAGTGTCACAATTATGATAAACCAAAGCCCATTGATGACCTGCAGTGAATCAACCCTCCACCATCCCAGGTAGTGTAGGGCAGGATCATACTTGCGGGAACAGTAAAGGTTAATGTAGCATAAATCAGCCTTGAATAATGTACTTAAAGATACAGGCAAATTACAATTTACAAATGGATCATATGTTCATTAAGAAGCATTCAGAAAGGTTAAGAATATAAATTTGGTTCAACTTAGTGTTTACTTTACCATCTTTGTTTAGTTTTTTTTTTTAAGACATGTCTTATGATTCTGTTTGTAAATGCTGATTCTGAATTCTTTATACGTGTATTACAACAAAGGACCGAAGTGTCTGATATGTCATCATCATTTTGTTTGATATACGTACTTGTCTTCTCTTTCTGGGGTTGGAGAGTTCATTCATCTTCAACACTTTTTTATTCATATGTGACTTCAAAAGCCCATGAATTGAATACCTGTAAGTTGTAATTCACTTGTGACGTGCCATGAAACGAGGGAGAGAACACTTCCTTCATGCCAGAAGGGAATGTGAAGGACGGTCTCTAAGATACATACTTCAAAACTCTAAGTCATCTAAGTAGTTTATTTTATTCTCAAGATTTTGTGGAAACATTTATTTGTCTTTACTATTGAGTGAGTCTAGTTGTCAATTGTACAGTTTTTTTTGTGTGTTATCTATAGTTGAAGTAGTTTTTTTGTTATACAGTGTTCTTGTTTGATGCTGCTGCTGTGCAACCCATTCCTCCTCCTTGCCAGTCATTCTTGTGATGGAATGGTAAAGATATTTTTATATCTTATAATGGCTGTGTTTGACTTGATGGAATGACTAAAAGAGTATGCTTATGACAGACACACATGGCCTGCAGGAGTCTTGGGTGTTTCAGTATCATGGCAAATGCTTCTTTCATTGTTTTATTTAATCTATTATTTTTTTTATGACCAAAAATGTTTGGGAATAATGATAAAGACAAAATGCTACCAGCATTGTAACGATGAATCTATCTCAGTAACTCATGTACTTTTTATATATTTAAAGCAAAAGGTGTTTGAGTCTTTGGAGTTATAAACTTATTATTCCATTGACACTGAGAACAAAAATCATCTTTGTAATCAATAAACTTATGAAAGCTAATAAAAAATTATTCTTATTTATTGAACAGCATATCAGTGTTTGGTGAAAAGAAGACTGGTTGTATTTTGGGTAATACATTACGAAGTTTAACCTGAAGAAGTGGGCCACACGTAACTGTATGATGAAAACTTCTCTTGTTTTATTTTGATTATTTAGATGAAAAATAGTGTTTCCATTAAAGAAGACACGAAGATGTTACTTTATGATTTTATCACAAAGAAATGAATCGGTGACCAAGATGACACGGAGATGAAGTGAAGCGCGTCTCAGCATGCCTGTAGTTACCTTTCCCTTACGTAGACCCTTGAGTTGACCTAGGATAACCCTGTGTACTGTAACTTGCACAGGTAATGAGTTTGCTTCATGACAGGAGGCCCCAACTCTGTTTTCTCTCTCCCTTCAGGCAGTCGATGTGCCCCGAACACCAGGCATGCACCACCCTCCACCTCACCCACTAGAACCACACACCACTCAGAACTCCCTAGGCAGCAGCTCCTTCTCACAGCTCACCCATGAACTGACAACTCAGAGGTCTATCAGTGGCAGTGCTGTTCCACCCTCACTCTTGTCGGGTTCCTCCAGTAATTCCATGTTTGCCTCATCCTTGAGTGGGAACGCTGCACTTACCACATCATTAGAAGCATCGGATGGCTCCTCACAGGACTTCCTCATGGGGACCCTCACGGGGGACGGACTCTCTCGTCTCGTGTGTCCATACTGCGGAAAGATCAGCCGGTGCCTCAGTCACCTCCAAACACACATCAGGGTCCACACAGGAGAGCGTCCGTATGCGTGTACTTACTGCTCCTTCAGGACAACACAGAAGGTGGCCTTGAAGGAACACATCTACACCCACACAGGAGAGAAGCCACACATGTGTCCCTACTGTAACTTCAAGTGTGCCAAGAAGTGTAACCTGAACTCCCACATCAGACGGCACCACAACATGTGAACGTGCGCCTCTGTAGCTTGTGCAGAAAATTATTCAGTGGTGATAGGCAGAAATGAGACATAAGTGGGGGAGATGGCAGGGAAACTAAAGTTGAAGCAGTACTGTTGTGTTTCTCTTACATCTCAGTTACAGGGCTTCCTCATAGAGACTGTTATTGTGTAGTTGAAACATAAGGGAATATGGAATACTGCATACTTTTGCTACAGTTTAAGTCTTCTTACCACCTTCCTCACTTATTAAAAATGTGTTATTTTTTTGTATCTGTGTCTTGCGTGTCAGCTGTGCCCCTGTCAGGCTGAGGTGTGGGTGGTGGGGGATGTTCCAGCAGCAGGCCAGCAGTGTGGTGCCAATTTTTTAGTACATTGAAGAAATTATAAAGATATAAAATTGTTGAATATATGCTGGAGAAAGCTTGAATGAAAATAAAGAATGCTGTGTTATTTATTCACTTTTATCTCCATGTATGTGCAATGAAACATATCAGAATTTTAACGAACAACTCTTTTAATATAAATTTCCTGACTACTATAACCACTCTAGTCAAACGGAAGCTAACATAAGTTTCCATGGTAAGAGTCCCCAGTGGTGTTTGTTATTTTATCCACTTGATAACTATTTAGGTCACAGGAGAGAATGCAAAGAGATGTTTTTAAATATCCATGTTTATCTAAAGGACATCAGGGGACTTCAATAATATGAATCCATCATCCACACATCCCTCAAGGCAAGAATTGAGATGAAGCATAAACTGTAACTTTTCTCAGGTTTATTTTATATTTTTCATTAATATAAGGAGCATATGTTTCTATTTCCCGCATTTATTTGTTTACTGATATGTATTGTACTTGTGATGAAACATATCATATGAATTTTAAGTAAGGTTTCATTAAAGTTCTTTTTGTGATATATTGATGGTGCCAAGCAAGGGTGGAATGACTGGTTACAAAAGAAAGAGGCTTTATAATGTAAGTATGACACCATTGTATGTTCAATTATTCAGGTATTATTATGTCTAGATTTGCATGACAGTTTGCAGGAATGCGCCATTCACAGACAAACACAGGTGATCATGTTATGTAGTTATTACTTGGAATATAATCACATTATTGACAGCAATTTTCAGGCAACAAGGGAGAAATTTTATCCATATGCATACATCCGTATGCAAAATTTTGTTATGCAGAGTAGGCCGATCATATACATTCATTTACCCATTTGTGGTTAATTTATTTACTTGAGTCTTTTCCACTACATAATTCCAAAATTTGGAGTCTTTCAGGCATGAAAAAAATTGTCTTGCCAGAGAGGAAGATATTGTACTGAATGAAATTTATATACATATATACTATAGATATATTAGTCATAACATGTATAAAGTTAGCATAATGATTACTTGAAAATAAATACTCGTAACTATATGAAACACTTCACTATAGAGCTTCTGTGTGTGTGTGTGTGTGTGTGTGTGTGTGTGTGTGTGTGTGTGTGTGTGTGTGTGTGTATAATGTAATCTCTGTAAATAACCTTATTTATATATAAACGTCTTTATTTTTTTGTACCTACTGTGAAGTTTTGTGTATTTTGGTGAAATCTAGCATTGCAATGTAGGTCCTCCCACTGCCTCCCCTCATAGGTAGGGACTGAGGCTGTGCCAGTGTGAGGCAGACTGTCTCTTAGGTCTCTAGTTGCATGGAGTTGATCAGTGTCCTGTGAATCTCTGGTCAGGGAATGTGAGTGTAGATGATGAGAATCCAATGAGAGAAAACCACATTAAAAGTTCCTCCTTGATATTGGTGTTTCCTCATTTCCATTTATTAATTTATTTTTGTGGTACTTCTTTTGTGTGTGTATTGAAGATTTGCCTCCCTTTTTTTATGAGTACAAAATGAAAATATGACATTGAAGGAAATACTGGCACTTTAAATTCTTCTTTCCTTCACATATGTACTTAGTATGTTAATTTATGAATACTTTTTATCATGATTTTAATTGTTTCTATGACTGCAAAGTGAAGAGTGACTATTGATGCTAAAAAAATGAAGTAAACTCAGAGCACCCCAACATCGCCTTGCTCAGACACAGTGACTGGGGCAAGAGATATGTATAGTGCATTAGTGCTTAAGTGATCTGATCAACTCTCCTGTCTATGCTTTGTTGTCATGTTCCTTAGTAGAACACCCTGGGAACACAAATTTATAAGGAAAGATAAAGCTTTAACCATGAGAGAATTCTGGCTGGGACTTTACCTTCTGACATGGAGGTGTAAAACTCAATGCCCGTAGAAATAACTTTGATTACCTTTTTATATCTTGCATCCACAATGTCTCATCATGGTAACGAACACACAGAGGAAGAAAATCTGTAGTTTCTTCATTCCATCCCTCTTGGTCACAGAAATATGGAGAGAGATATTATATTCCTCGTGTATCTGGTCTACACACTAACATTTGCTGTTTAGCTGAGGAAATTTCTATCCTATAATTATCTGTTAAATGGGACTCTACCATACTTCCACAGAGAGCCGATGTCAGCAGAGGAAGAGGGCAGAGCAGGAGAGGTAGTGGTCGGAAGGGCACACTTAGCACCAGACCAGTGCCAGCCATGCAGCCCTCCGAGTCCTACTACTCATCTGACAACTTTGATGAAGTAAGGAAAAGAGGAGTTTCATTTACATGTTTTTATTTTCATGTTATGTCGGGAAGTGTGTGTAGAGATGAGGCTATAAATCTTCTGGTTTTGTATGCCTAATCACTACAAGAGAATAAGAAATTAATGCTGTGTTAGTAACAGAAAAGATGCATTGCTAACATTAGTCTTATCATGATCATGCTCTCTGGCAGATTACTGAGCCGCTGAGTGTGAACCGGAACCCACAGCACAGACCCAGGTGGTGCTCCGGTGCTGGCTTTTCTATGGTGAAGCACGGAAAGATTATGAATATTATCCCTTTGTACAAGGCTAGCTGGAACAAGTCTATTCATGATAGAAACCAGAAAGAGAGACAAGGGTCCATGCATAGTACTAAAACTCCATCAGGCTTGCAGGGAAAGGAAAAGCATGAGCAAGGTAAGAGGTTTTCTTGTCAGTGGCATCAAGGTCACCAAGGTAGACAGGAGGAGGAACCACAGAACCCAATGATGTTTGGCAGGTTGAGTTACTCCTCGCATGGTCTTGAAGTGAATGTCACTTCATACACACCCAACACTCTGGAAGAACCTGGCAGAAATGCTCCAGTTCCTTTTTTGTCTTCCTCCTCTTTCACCACAGCCTCAAATGATGAAGAATCATCTACCCTCAATCAAAACAAGGGATTGGATGTAGATCTTACACCAGAAAGTATTGAAATTAATGACAATTTGCCTCGCTCACTACCACAACTTCATGGACTTCCAGCTTGGAACAAGTCATCATTATCATCACAGAGGCCCTCACTGACATCCTCACCTCAGTCATCAGTAAGTACAGTCACAGCATCATCAAGTAGTACACTCACAGTATCACCATCACCACCCCCATCATCATCATCATCATCACACTCTCCATCAGTAGAATCAAAGCCACCATCACCACCATCAATACAAATCATAGAAATGTTACCAAATCTTCACTCAACAAAAACCATCACCATATCAAATCTACCACAACTACACCCACTGCCATCACCGCAACCACACACACCAAGAATGCGCACACTACCAACAATACTACAACGAGCAAAACCACACAAAATGCCATCTCCACATCTGCAAGTACCACGGTCACCAAAAAGACAAGGGCGGAAAACACGTCATCTCTCCACTGAAGATACCAAGAAAATACCAGTAGATTTCATTGGATCCAACATCACAGTCAGCTCAAAGGGAGCCAGCAAAGCAGAAACCCCCATTACCAGCCAAGTGAAATCCTGTAGTGTGCGTATGCCAAGAGTCTTAGCCTGCCATCACTGCTCCTTGGTGTTTCCTGATGCAAAGAAACTCAAGAAGCACATTCACTCTTGCCAGAATTTAACTGACATTGATATCAAGCCAATTCTTGATCATAACTATTATTGTTAGGAGTAAAGGATACTTATCTGAGTCTTTTGAGTTAGTCCTTGTTCTAGTAAAGGGAAAAGCTGATGAGATGAGTGGTGAGTATAATAAGAAGGTGGATCATTGTTAGTAATAGTAGCAGTGACAGATGGAGAGATTGTCCAAAACTATTTGATGATAATATAAACTAAACATATGAAAGTCAGCCACAAAACAATAACCTAATGCTTTCGCTCCCACTCATTCTTAAGTCCTATGATATGATAATGGATTCTTCATAAAGCCTGCCACCTCATACATTTCTAGTATATCACAGGGCTTAACTTATAGGAAAAAAAGCTAAAACACCTGAAGTGAATATGATACATCCTTCATCTAATGACTTGGACTCTACCAATGCTCATACACCAGAGGGGAACATATGAAAGGAGCAGATATTGAGGAAAACTGGATCTGATATTTTAGTTCTTGTGCTCAATGGAGGATCAGAATATTAGTGTGGAATGAAAGTTCTTTTAGAGTGGGGAGGTAGAGGGAAAACACAGATGTAAAGAGCTGAGTGTATCACCCAACTGGTTTCAGGGAACTGAGGAGGCTGTACCCAAAATTGGTCAGGTAATAAACTCAGCTCTTTTACACCTCTGTTTTCCCTCTACCTCTCCCTCCAACTTGTCTGAATATCTTTACAAAAGTTCCTTTATTGAGGTGCCCAGAAACCCTGCAGGACATCAGGATCTTGTAAATTATCTTCTATCTCTTAAAAGTGGAATATTATTATCATAAGTATTTCAGTTAAAGGAAATAGGAGATAAACACTTAAAAGGTCACAGATGATTGGTGTCATGTTTCTATTACAAGCTTCCCATTGAATCAAGATTATTGCATTAAGGAAAGTCGTAAGGGAAGTATGCATTGATTAGTGCAGTATGTATTTTATACGCTCTCTCTCTCTCTCTCTCTCTCTCTCTCTCTCTCTCTCTCTCTCTCTCTCTCTCTCTCTCTCTCTCTCTCTCATCTCAAAACAACCATTCTAATACTGATTATTATTATAGTACAGTGTAAGCTGTCATCAGGTGGTAGTAGGAAGTCAAATAAGATTCACCATGGTCGCCTGTTGGTCATCCAGCCAGCCTTTCCCCTATGGAAAGAGATCAGAGCTCATACTAACCAATATTTGGGTAGGACTGAGACCATTCACACATCATACATGCTGCTTGGTGAACAGGGCTACACATTAAGGGGCTGGGCTGGCTTGTTTGCCTTGCTGCATCATCAGTTTATTCATTTTATTCTTGCATCAGAAGAATGAGTGAAGCAAAGGTTACTATTTGATAAGATTCACTACTGACTTACTTGGAGTGGCAATAGAGACTTCAGTCAAATCAATGTCTTCAGTTTACTAATGTTAGGGATGTAATTATGACTTCACATACTCAAAGATGTGCCAAGGTTAATTCAAACCAAAATTTTTTTACTGACGTATGCCAGTTTTTTGTGTCACGTTTTCTGTCATACGGAGGGGCAAGTTTTGAGGTGGTCACTTTGGTAGTTGACTAATCATAGACTTCCACTGTCTTGTCTTCTCTATTAGTGTTAAGTTTCCTGACATTGTCTTGTAAGGTATCACCAATTTCAAGGATGTAAGAATCATGGAAAATGCAGAACAGAGAAAACAAGTGTACTGTATAAGATAAACTGATCTCTCATCATAATCTTACTTTAAACAACAGGATCTTCTATGGTTGTAGGTTGTGTCAGTGTAAAGCTAGTTTATTCTCTTTAATCTATTTTATCCATTGTGACATTGGTTCTTAACTATGTAACTTGAACCATGGAGCAGTATTTGTTCTTCCCAAGCAGTCACAACACCAACACCTGATGAGATCCATAAAGTAAATCAGAGTATTATTCACATAGCATCACCATTACTGTAGTTTATATTCATTTAACCCATGACATTGTCTGATTTTTTGGCAGCAGTAACACCACAACACCGCCACTTCAATCAAGGCATTAAGCATTTGCCATCATTATTATTGATGTATGTGATGATGTAACACATAATGTAGAACTGCACTTCACACCTCCTCTCACTGTGTTATCTTGTCAGCATCTTTATGGTACCTTATCTGTATCAGTGCTTCTTTATTAGTGCTTCAGCTTTGGGTGTGCCAAAAGTGTATATGGAGGTGTGTGTATACCTGCATTACATCCAATCTGTGTACCTGTCGTCATGTAATGTGTATAGCTAACTGCTCATTGCCATCCTACAGTATTTAGATCAAGTACATAACCAATTGAGATATTCTGCATCATTGTCATATTCTGTCAATTCTGCAGTGGACAAATGGGTTATACAGCACTGCCATCACTTTTTACTGCAAGTTTATACTTGTAGAGGGAGACATGTCACACTCACTCTTTTGATGGAGCTCTGAGGATCACTGGCACCACAGTAAATTAGATTAGAAAAAGATAGACTGCTGCTGCCATGTAGAATTCTATCACTGCTGTCTTCTTGAGGGATTTCTTAGGAATGGGTGATAGATATAGATAGTCTGATTGGTAGATAAGATAGATACAGGACTAGAAAATCATGCCCTTCAATAGAGAAAATTTAAAAGGGAATAAAGGTATTATAGAAATATCTCCAGTATTGACAGACTTTTTGATATGAAGAATTTTAAAGGTATTAGCAAAGTAACAGCTCATTCATGTATTAAAGAGTAATTCTATGTAGTGTTCTCACTAAGCAAGTGTACATGATGGATGCAAGAAAATTATCCTTATTGAAAAGAGAGGACAGAGTAGTGAGATGTGAGAGAATGGGGGTGAGAGAAGGATAAGAGGATTTGAGTATGGGAGGAAGGTCTTTCCCCTGGGGAAGTTTTTAGAAATAGGTACTAGATATAGATAGAAAAATGGATAGATAAATGTAAGAATGGCAATAAGGAAAAATGATAAGGATAGATGAGTAGAATTTTATTATGTGTCAGATACTGATTGATAGATGGAGAGATCATGTATTACAGAAAGAGAACAAGATTGACAGTTGATGCTTGTAAGCCCATCATGTAGTGGAATGACAAGATCATTGGTGAATAGCATTTGATTAAATCAAATCAATGATAATATTTTTATGGAATAGAACGTCAGTCAGTATGCAGAAAAAAATTTAACTAATGAGAAGGTATGGATATGAATATATGGTGTAGAAGTCAATTGTTGCTAAAGATTATATAGGTTTATATGCGGTTCAAGTGAAATTTTAGGGAATGAAACAGATTAGCTAAACAAAATCTAAGTATTTATGAAAGGATTAGGATACAACATTGTAACTGCCTTTGCTCATGTTTTTTGTCTTGAAAACTCCAATAACTTTCACTACTTTATGAGGTTGTAATGGAGGTTATGGAGATTTTCCAAGGATGTATTCAGAATGCTGGTAGCCGTTTAAAAAGGAATTTTGCAACTTTTTGTCTTGAAAACTCACAATAACTTCCACCACAATTTTTATTGGGTTTTAGTGGAAGTTGCTAAGATCTATCAAGGGTGTTTTCAGAATGTTGGTGCAGTAGTAGCTTGAAAGGAATTCTGCAACATTAGTGGGAAGAAAACACTCATGGAAATCTAACTAATCACTCCAAGGAGATCATGGAATGTTCAAAATTTACAATTTTGTGTATTTCTTGAGTGAAAAAAAAAAAAAAAAAAAAAATAGAGAATATTTATTGGCTAGCTAATGCTGGAAAGATCATCCTCTCAGATAACCATGAGATTATAAGTGTTTATGTTCAAGCTTTCAAACATATGTGATGTAATATAGAAGTAAAAAGTAGCATCATTAAGAGAAGTTTAAGTAGGCAATAGCAACTTTATATTTTGGTGTTTAAACTCTAAAGCCCACGACATGTACTGGTATAGATGTGTGTATGTTCACTGTAGTGTTTAGATTATAAAATGCAGGGATAACTGAATAAGTTAGAATAAATCTTAGAAGTAGCAGGTTTGTTGTCTGAAGAGTAATTGGAGTGTTTATACTATTGATGAAGTGTATGTTGCTGCATTGGAGTGTTTGGGAATGTAAATCTGTAATATGTGAATAATTGTGATGGATGGAGATGTAACTGAGTCAATAAGATAAATGTGTATCAGCAAGTGTGTGACAAAAAAGGTCTTGCAATTTGTTAGTTTTGATTGTTTGCATTTCATTCTATTGATTTTTTTTTTTCTCCAACAGGTTTCCTTCATTACGTATTTCCTACTTTAATTATTCCCTTTTTATTGCATTTCACATCTTTTCTCTGTCATGTGTATTTTGTTTTTACTGTTCTTCACTCTCACTCTTCAATTTCTTATTATATTGTTGTTGTTGTTTTTTTACTGTTCTTCATTGTATCTGATCAGTTCAACATTCATCACCTCACTACCTTTTATTTCTGTTCTCTTTATTGTTCTTCCCACTAACCCAAAGACATACGTATGGACACTTCTTATCATATACATTGTTTTATTCTTTTCTTATTTTTAGGTAACTATGACTCAAGACAACAGAAATCCGGTGTAGTTATTTTTCCCTTAGTTTTTCATAACCATTTAATCTGACAGTTGGTGAGCATAAGTGTTAACTGCAGTGTGTTCCGGTGTATCCCATAGTAATAACAAACTTTTTATTGTGAATCTAATTAATTAACTCTCTCTCTCTCTCTCTCTCTCTCTCTCTCTCTCTCTCTCTCTCTCTCTCTCTCTCTCTCTCTCTCTCTCTGAGTTGCCATCTATCACATTGCAAATATTCTTGATTATTGTAGTTTTATTCATTCTCTGCGATTTAGAGTACAAAAATATGCAAATACAATTATCATACTTTTACGATCACAAAAAAACACTACACCACTTCTATCATTATCATTACACACACGTGCGCACACACACACACACACACACTCTCTCTCTCTCTCTCTCTCTCTCTCTCTCTCTCTCGGTACAGTACTTATACATACACCAAAGTCTAGAGACTAAGTATGTGTTTCTTTTTTTCTTTATTTCAAAACGGTGTTAATCCTTTAGAATGTTAAATGTTAATGATTGTTTATTCTGTAGAATTTATCAGTATACTGTGTATTTTATATCCATTCAGTTCTGCAATAGATTTTCATATGCTTCATCATGTTTATATTTATTACACATTTTTTGCAAGTTTCTTTCAAGGTAATCAGCAAATATCTCAAAAGTAAATGGTCTGGTTAGCTTTTATGTCCCGTAGGCACATTTTTTTTTTTTTTTCTTTAAACATAAAATACCTCATTCTTTTTATGCCTTTTTTTCATTTTAGATGTGCAATATTTCAGAGAAACTGTTCTGTAATGAGTCCACTAACAATGTATTTGCTATTGGTCTGTTATTTGCCGTTTGCTCGTCGTGTATGTATGTGTGTACGTATGTTCAGGATTATTGAGATAGCACATACGTAGATAACAGCTTGTGTATATTTGCTCTTCCGATTTGAACACTTATATAAACTATTCTGAACAAGACCAACCTTTTTTTACCCATCAAAGAGTAATGTTAAGATTACATATAAATAATGGGTCATGGGAGTTACTTGGATTATTGGGTTTCAAAATGGTGATTGTGAAAATTAAGAGCGTCACTTTTGCAGAAAACACGTCTTTTTCTTTTATTTTCGTGTGTGGTTCCCTTGCGAGATACATTATTTGGCATGTGCAGTAAACCAATAATGACCGCACTTATTCATCATAACAGTTTGCATCTCGTAATTGACTATCTAGCCTTTATTTCTATCTTTCATTTAGTTTAGTTTAGTTTGTTTGTTTACGGATATTATAACAGTTGCATTAACCTTTTAGTCCCTGTACAGTATCTAAGATCAGTTCCTGTCGATAATTACAAACATGTATAATGGTGTCTACTGGGTGAGAGGATAGTTACTTTTCATGCATAGCACATAATTTCAGAATGACACTCCTGGCGAGACACTTTACCGCCACCTCCGACAGAGGTCAGTGTTCAGTGCCGACACGTTCGATACAGTGTCGGCGCGTTCAATGCAGTGTCGGTGCGTGCGATGTGGTTTTGCTGAGCCGGCGAAGTTGAGTTGAATCTATTCAACGCGACAGCTTGTCGACAGGTATTCGGCAGTCTTGTCGGCGATATTCGTCTTAAGAGTCGTCATGGTGTCGGAGGCCCGCTAGTGACAGGGTAGTCTACCTATCTATACCTTAGCGACTGTGTCCACAGTGTAGCGACAGTCTGGTGAAAGGTGCCGGGCGTGTAATTTACGTATACAGCGCTGTCGTTACAGTGTCGTAAGCATGGAAGTATTGATATCTCTGGTTGCAAGGGTCGCTGGGGATTCAGCAGCTGTTGACAAAGTATGGGCCACATTCGACCAGCGAAGTTCGTCACAGTGTCGCCGAGATTCGACAATATACCATGGAATGTCGTTAGAGATTCGCGACATTTTCATTCAAAACACTAAGTACTGGTGCATAAAAGAAGAAGAATCGTTGCTTTCATTTCACTTACTTTAGCGATCGCTTAGTGGTGTAGCTAACTCTCCTTTTACACGGCGCAGGCGATGCTTGCGTCCGCACTTCAGCCAAACTAATTACTGATGTTTTCAATGTATTCTCTAACACGACGTAGATGTCGCCCGTCACCCCGTCGCGTACAACATTTTGTAGATTTCAAACAAAGCATTGCCTGTTCAGAAAAAGTCAGGAGTATCCCCCAATAGACATTCTTGTATAATGTGACATGTGAGAGGAACTAAAAGCCGTGAAGATGGTACGATTGCTTAACTTCCAGATAGTTCAGGCCAGAGAGGAAAGAGAAAGATATGATCATGAATTGCCTGAATAAAGAACATTAACGTTAACATGATTACGCGACAGAGAAAATATTGGAGAAACACGGAGTCGTCCAAAGTTGGAGCAGATTTTCATCAATCAAATTATTACTAGCAGACAATGCACAATATAAGGCAAACTGTATCAACAATAATGATGATAGTAATAATGGTGATGATGATGATGATGATAAACCTCCAATAGGCATTAAGTAAAAATAAAGAAGCAAAATACAGAAACGAGATAATATGCCAGAGTAAAGAATAGCAGCAAAGTACACACCTTATTACTAAAGGAAAAGAAAAGAGGAATAGAAGAGAGGAAAGGAACAGAAAGAGAAAAGTGGCAGCAAGGTAGAATCACATCCCACGATCCTCAAGGGAAGCATAAATTCCAAAGGAGATTTCAGACACGCAGCGAGCCGACAGGAGGAGGAGGAGGAGGAGGACGCAACAGCGGCGGCGGCGGTGGTGGTGATGGTGGTGGTGATGGCTTGACGGGCTATAGATATTCAGAAACTTTAATTCCGTAGTCAGAGAGAGAGAGAGAGAGAGAGAGAGAGAGAGAGAGAGAGGGGGGGGGGGATGTGACGGGGATAGTAATAAAAATCGTCTGTTTTTGTGGTGAGGTTAAGAATTGCAAGGCGCGGAGAAACAGAGGTGGACAGTGGAGTGATGCAATGATGGACGAGACGGTGTGCTCTATCATGTGGTGCTTGACGTAACTGAGTGGAGCTCCAACATTATTTGTGTCAGTATTATATTTGTTAGTGCAATTGAAATGGATGCAGATTGTGACATCGTATAATTGACCTTGAGTTCATTAACTGTTGTAACCAATCAGGCTTTCAGAGCATACACACTATCTTCTTAACTCTTTCACTGCAATACCAGACAATTTAACATCAATAACAACGTATGAGATCTTTATTAGCATCTGCAAGAGAGGAATGCTTGAAAAAGAGTATATTTAGCAATTTGTACCCAGTTTAAAGATCTTAAGTGACTATGGAGCATGTGAAGATGTCGTAGAGTGAATAGTTATTAGAAAAGAGAACAAATAGCAGTAAAAGGGTTAAAGTTCCTCCAGATGCATTTCTTTTTTCCACAAAGCGCAATATATTTCCTCGGAGGCACTTTCTCCATTAGTCTTGCTTTCGTTATTCTCCAACACTTCTCTGACCCATCTCTACTATTTTCAAAAAGATGTATATAAAGTGATATGTTTTTTCATTAATTTTCTTTTTAGGATGTATTAACGAGATTTGTACTGTATGAACCCGGCTCATCATCTGCATGGTCTGCAAAATTGTCGTGGTTAGAGAGCAAAGCGTTTCTAAATACGAGCTATATATCATACGTGAGCTCATATCAGTATTATTATTATTATTATTATTATTATTAGTAGTAGTAGTAGTAGTAGTAGCAGTAGTAGTAGTAGTAACAACAGCAGCAGCAAGAAAAGCGATGGTAGTAGTAGTAGTAGTAGTAGTAGTAGTAGTAGTAGTAGTAGTAGTAGTAGTAGCAGCAGCAGCAGCAGCAGCAGCAGTAGTAGTAGCAACAGCAGCAGCAGCAGCAGTATTCTCCAATGAAAGCAAAATTCCGCAGTTGGCAGGCATGGAGAGAAAAAAGCGGGGAGAGAGTAAGAGGGGAAAAAAGGAAGAGAGTAAGAGGGGAAAAAAGGGAGAGAGAGAGGGCACTTGTTGTAGCCAAGAGGTGATCAGCCGGAGATTTTCGAAGAGAGAAGGAGAGAAAGATGGAAAAGATCGCTACTTATGGCGGTGGGAATGAGGTAGGGTGAGGGAAGACAGAGGAAGAGGGTGAACAGGGGGAGGGGAGACTGGAAGGTTGCTTAGGGTGATTAGGGCGAGTGAGGGTGGGGGGAGTGTTGGGAAGGGTGAGGGAAGAGCACTGGGATCAATACTGGTGACTGTTATACTGGTGTGAACCTTTCCCTGCACTGTGCCTGTCTCGTAGGTTCACCTTGGCCTGGCGTGAGTGTCTCCGATCGTGACTGATGCTGGGGTGGCGGCGGCGGCGGTGTGAGTGTAGGTGGTGGGGCTGCTAGGTTGAGGGGAGCGGGCGGGTTGGGGGAGGGGGAGGGACACCGCCCACTCATTCTACGGAGCCTGGAGCCAGTCGTCATTGCGCGCGCCCAGGCCGTCTCGTCAGCCACACGCCTCCACGCCCTCATTTACTACTTCATCACGGCACACTCAGCCCGTGACGCCCTTCCCCAACAGGCACCACCGCAACAGCAGCAGCAGGAGAGGCACTTGGTAGCAGCAGAAGGCCTCCCCCTTCTGATCTGCTGCACCGGGGAAGGTCTGCATCTAGCGGCGTTTGGCATCAGGCAGCAGAGCGGGCGGCCATATTGTGAGCACTGGTGACAGGTGTTGGGGCGTCGGCCTTGTCCCCGGGTCCCTGTCTCTGTGTCCCCGTGTGTCTCGCTGCCACCAGGTCCTCCTGCACCTCAGTGAAGGCCGCTTAGGTGTGTGGAGCGTGCGGCGCCATCTGAGAGGTGTCGCTGAAGTTGTTGGTCGTCGCCATGGGGCATACAGTCCGCGGCGGCCCCGTGGTGAAAGCCGTGGAAAAAGGTATGTTTCTTTACTACTGTACTACTATAGTCTGCCAACTCGTGTTTGTGTATGGGGGGGTGTGCGTGGCGATGAGGTTCTCCATATGTAGTGAAGGCAAGGCAGCACAACATGATGCAATGCGTGGAGGGGTGGGCCGAGTGAGTGCATGGAACTTGCGAGTGGGTCAGTGGGTGCTTTCTCCAGTCAGGCAGTCAGTCAGTGGGTCAGTCAGCTTGCAGTCAGTCATGTAACTCAGTGGTCAATCAGTCGAGTCCGTTTTGAACTAGACATTGCAACATTACTAGTCTGTTGGTGAATTAGACAATTACTTAACCGCTTGTTAGTCGATCAGTTAATGGTGGTTAGCGTAGGCGGTCATTCGCTCGTTAGTTGCAGTTGTGGGCTTGATGCCAGTTATGAGTTAGCCATTACCTTGTCTTTAACGAGTCAAGCAAGTCATTCGGTCCGTCAGTCATCCAGTCAGCCAAACGATCTGTCCTGTGACAAGCAAAACATTATATTACTCTGTTATTTAGTTATTAAGAGTTCGTTATATGGCAAGCTCTTTCTTTAACTCATCTGTGGTTAGCATTGCACACAGACACGCCCCTTTCCCTTCTGTGTGTGTGTGTGCGTGTGTGTGTTTGAAGCTGAACCTTAATCAAGGAACTCGAACCAACAGTCACCCAGTCTACCAATTGATTAAAAGGCTTGAGTGTCATTTAGTCAGTTAATACGTAATAAGATTTTCAGTACAAGCCACTTTATCAATCAGTCAGTCAGTCAGTTGGTGTTCAGATGGACTGTGATGAACTGATAGTGATGAAGGACTAATATCACCAACGCAGTCAGTTACTCAGTCAGTCAATTAACTCTTTCACTGCGATACGAGACAATTAACATCAATAGCAATACACGAGATCTTTATTAGCATCTGCGAGGGAGGAATGTATGAAAAAAGAGTATATTTTGCTATTTCTACCCAGTTTAAAGATTTCGGGATACTATGGAACAAGTAAAGATGTCGTAAAGTGATCAATTATTAAGGAAAGATGGAGCAAATAGCAGTGAAAGAGTTAAATGATAAGCGTTCAGCTAGAGAGACAAATGTGAGAATAATTGAGTTGAGGCAGGAAGGCTTTGTAACCGAGACGTCAGGGAATAAAGTACCCTGTCTCAACTTGTGTTCCCCCACCACTCAATTCGCATAAACGATAAGTCACCTAACCAGTTTGTCAGTCGGCAAGTCAGTCAATGAAGCAGGAGGTCTCGCGTGGGCCAGCCGGCGCCGCGTATGGTGCCCTGCCTCCCCCTGCATGGCGCCAGGGTCGTGAGGGGAGCTGGGGAGGGGTGAGTGAGGGCAGGGGAGGGATTTCCTGCATATTATTGGGAGGAGGTGGCGGCAGAGTGGCTCCACTGATATTGTTTTTGTCGATACTAGCTTGTAAAGAAAAATGCTCGCTCTCTCTCTCTCTCTCTCTCTCTCTCTCTCTCTCTCTCTCTCTCTCTCTCTCTCTCTCTCTCTCTCTCTCTCTCTCTCTTTATCAATATCTTTTTTCCTCCTGGCTTCTTTCTTTCCACCTTTCCTCGCTTCCTTCACATTTTACGTTTTTCTTTTTAATCTCTCTCTCTCTCTCTCTCTCTCTCTCTCTCTCTCTCTCTCT
>CM035187.1:11143594-11159924 GCA_020233015.1 Callinectes sapidus | reverse complement strand
GGCGACCCCTGAGGCTGGGAGGGGCGCTGGGGGGTGGGGGGTAGAGGCGTGCATGTATCAGGCGACAGGTGTCTCGTGTCTCCAGGTCACCCACTGCACGCCTCACTGCCGCTCCACCGCCTCTCCTGCCGCCCTTTGATCGGTGGGCAGGCGTGGGGGCGGGGGGGGGAGGGGTGTCCAGCCAGGTGTGTTGCCGCTCACCTGTCACTCTCCCACGCCGCCTGGCCGTGAACCTATTTTTGTTGATGCTTAGTGAGGGAAAATTAAAATAACACATGAGTTTGCAGGAAAGCCGCGGGAACCCCAAGACCACCACCACCACCACCACCACCACACCTGCATCCCTCCCTTGCTCATATGAGGTGTTCACCCGAGCATTACCATCAGAACGACAAGGGTGATGCATTGTGGTGCCTGAATTGAGGGGTGCCTGACACACACACACACACACACACACACACACACACACACACACACACACACACACACACACGGGAGGAGGAGGAGGAGTGTCTGCATTACTGAGGTCACCATTCTGTCCACACCCACACGCCTCACTGCAAATATAGCGTTGTGTCAGCCAAGAAGTGAGGCATCCCGGCACACTTCCTTCACCCTCCAGCCACACCACACCACACCACACCAGGCCACTCACTCAAGTCTCGTTCTCCTCGCCGTGTTCTCCCCTGCACCGCTTTTATGTCCTCCAGTGTTCCTCCTGCTTCTGTTATGGAGGTGCTGGACAGACCCGAACGTTGAGGGCAGTCGGCAGCCGCACAGAGAAGCCATCGTGTCCACAGCGGTGTTCAGATGAAGAGGCGGTGAATAATGAGCGAGCACAGGGGTTGGCGTGGTGGCTGGAGTGACCGCGGTGACCTGTCTGCCCCTCCCTCCCTCCCTCCCCCTCCTCCTCCTCCTCAGGGAAACCAGCGGACTGTGGCAATACTGTATCTAAATCAGCGGGTGGAACATAATGCGCCTCTGTAAAATATAAGAGTTGCTGTATTTATTTCTCCCGGATAAAGCAACGTTTTTGTGACAGTTGTGATGCGAGAGGATAGAGAAATTCTTGCAGGTTCAGTGTAAATGTGTTTGTTTCAGTGTGTGTTAAAGATGATACATTTGTGTTGGCCGGGAAAAATAAATGACGCAGCTTTTTTACAACTGCGATACGGAAGAGAACAAAAACACTGTGTTGATCCAGTCCAAATATGGCTTCGTCTCACTGAGCTAAAGGTGATAGATTTATTTTGGTCAGACAGAACAAGTAACAATCACCACTTCAGAGCTGTGAACTATGACACGGAAATCCTCGTTGCTTCAGTCCTAATGGGGCGTCTCTCAGCGTGTGTGATCTCCATTTTTCTCTTCCAAATAGCGTCGTCGCTCATCGCCACATTGGACTCGGGTGGCGGCGGGTCGCGCCGGGCAGAGTCGTCCTCGCGTCACACCAGTGTGTGCTGGCCAGGAAACTGGCTCGGGATTTATTGCAGTTCAGAACGATCCCTGAGGCAGACAGCGCTGCTTCTCGTCACGAGGCACCGCTGCACATATTGTATTAAAAGTTTGAGTCGCAGGCTGCGCCTCACCAGCTCCGCCGCGTAGCACAGATATTGTTGCTTTGTTGTGCAGCTTCTCCCTCGCATCTCAAAGGTGGTCGTTGCCTTCTGTTAGTGGTGGTGGTGGTGGTGCGTGTTTATTGTACGAGTATAGCTTGGTAACTGTTCACTCCTTAGGAACACCGTCAGTCTAAGGGAGTCATCGTTGCTTCACTCTTCAGTCAGGGTTTTCCGGGTGACGCCGCCATACACCGCCTCACCTGCCGCGGGTGTCACAGCAGCGTGTAATCAGCAGAGTGCAAGAAAGTCCTGTCCAAGGTTGAGGCCCCGCCAAGCCAGGGGATGCCGCCGGCGCCTCCCGCTGCAGGGTTGTCAGCCCGCCGCTGCCAACATGCGCCCCTCGCCGCCCTGCCTGGAGAGTCCCAGTCAAGTTTTGACGTCCCCTGGAAGATTTATCGCCAGGTCGGCCAGGCTGCGGATCCGGCGAGACGCACCATTAATAAGAGCCGCCATGAGGCGCATGGCCAATGTTCTTGCCGCGCCCTCGCTGTATGTGAGAGTCGTACCCGCCGCCCTTATTTTTGTAATATAGAACTTTTATTTTTGTCTTTTATGGTGTTTTATTTAACTTCCTACACATCATGACGCCACACTGACCCAGACTCCCAGCCAGCGCCTCAGGCTGCCTCTGTCTCGCAGCCTATACCACTCTTCAAACGCAGGTTGAGCATCTGAGAGAGAGAGAGAGAGAGAGAGAGAGAGAGAGAGAGAGAGAGAGAGAGAGAGACATTAGCTACCATAAACATTACAGTTTTCCCCCACAATAGTCGTTATAAGTAATACTTAAAAAGTTGTGTGTCGCCGCATGACCAGGGTGCTGCTGCTGCTGCTGCTGCTGCTGTGTGGGAGATCTGTCAACGCCTACAGGTCAGTTGTGGTTCCCTTTCCACCCTTGCCCTGTGCCCTTCATGTCCCCCCCCCCTCCCCTCGCTCCCCTTCCACCACACCCACACTTTACTGAGGAGACTGAAGAGATAATGCAGTGGACAACAACGAAGCAGGAAAAAACGCAGTGCTTAGCTATTTATGCAGTGCAGCGCCACGGGAACACTTAGTGACCAATAAAACACCGTGCCATTGCGTGTGTGTGTGTGTGTGTGTGTGTGTTACGGCCAGCACACCGCGGCACCAGTGGCTTCACGGCCATTAAGAGGATAGACGCATTGCCGTAGAAAAAAAGAGAGGAACATAAACATTGTATTGTCACTTAACACTAACATAGATGAACACCTGCTTGTGCTGGCGGGGAGAGAGAGAGAGAGAGAGAGAGAGAGAGAGAGAGAGAGAGAATATTACTGCGATGTATTGTACCGACTGAAAACATCCGATAATTACTGACATATTTACACACACACACACACACACACACACACACACACACACACACACACGGCCATTGTTCTATAAATTTTTCCTTGTTAATAAAGTGGAGTTGTTAATTAGTGTTTGTCTCTCTTGCAGGTAAGCCGAGCTGATGTGGCGACCAAGTGCTGGTGGGTGAGTGTGGCCTCTCTCTCTCTCTCTCTCTCTCTCTCTCTCTCTCTCTCTCTCTCTCTCTCTCTCTCTCTCTGAACTTTACTGGCCGTCTTCTGGTAATTCTATTGTTTGTCCCTTTTTTATCTTCCTTTCTCTCTCTCTCTCTCTCTATTGTGTGTTCCGTTTTCTTTCCCTCCTCTTTGTGTTACATCTTTTTCGAACCGTCCGCAACATTCTCTCTCTCTCTCTCTCTCTCTCTCTCTCTCTCTCTCTCTCTCTCTCTCTCTCTCTCTCTCTCTCAGACACCATTGGATCCTAATTGGCATTATCAGAATCGCCTGCATGCGGATTCTGGCGATAAGACGGCACCGTTCCCTCATTAGAGCCGCCCCCCCTGCCCCCCCACAACCCCCCCTAGCTATCCTCAACCCCCCTCCCCCCCCTCGCTGGTTCCTGATGGCGTTGGGGACGTGTAGAAGGCGCGGCTGTCCTCCAATACTAAGCTGTCTTCAGGGGCTTGTTGTGGTGGTGTGGTTGTTTTCGTGTTTTTTTGGTGGTGGTTTAGTGGTTATTCTAGGGTTTGGGGTGTTTGTTATTGTTTTGATTGTTTTTGTGTTTTTTTTTGGGGGGGTGGGGTGTTTTTTTGGTGTTTTGTTTTTTGTTGTTATTATTGTTATTATTTTTTTTCCGTTTGGTTATTTTTCTATTTGTTTGTGTTTTTTTCTGTGTTTTGAATATTGTTTATGTGTGTTTTTTCGGTGTTTTTTGTGGTTTTGTCTTTATTTTTATTATTAACACACACACACACACACACACACACACACACACACACACACACACACACACACACACACACACACACACACACACACACACATTTTTCGTAACACTCGCTCACACACATCTTTCATTTCGTTGCAATCAAATCAAGCACTGCCACTCTGACTCAAACCTTTGCATCTCACTGTCTGTCTGTCTGTCTGTCTGTCTGTCTGTCTGTCTCTTGCATTAAGTCAAACAGGTGAGAGAAAAAAAAAAAAGAATTATACTCCAATGTAAAAGATACACTTAACTTACATTACCGGACTGACACTTACTTATTTGTCAGCCTTTTGTGCAATTAATTCTTTTGTTCTTGTCATTATTCGTGAAATATTGTGATTCTACTCTCTCTCTCTCTGTCTCTCTCTCTCTCTCTCTCTCTCTCTCTCTCTCTCTCTCTCTCTCTCTCTCTCTCTCTCTCTCTCTCTCTCTCTCTCTCGTCTTCCCCCGTTCCCCTCTTCCTTTCTCTTTTCCTCCCCTCAGTCCCTCCCCCTCCTTTCCTTCCTGCACTCAATCCCTTCCTCTCTCTCTCTCTCTCTCTCTCTCTCTCTCTCTCTCTCTCTCTCTCTCTCTCTCTCTCTCTCTCTCTCTCTCTCTCTCTCTCTCCCCTTCTCCTTCCTTCTTCCTTTAAATCTCTTCAAATCTGCTCTTCCTTCACCTTTCCTTCCTTCCCTTCACATTTTTCCCTCTTATTCTCTATCTCTCCCTTTCTCTCTTCTACCTTTCCTTCCCTTCCCTTCCCTTCCTTCCCATCCCTTCCTTTTCCTTCCCTTCTCTTTCTTTTTTCCTTCCCTTCCCTTCCTTTCCTTCCTTTCTGTTTTTTTCTTTCATTTTCTTCATTTTCTTTTGCTTCCCCTTCCTTCCCTCCCTCTTTTCTTCCCTGCCTCCTTCCCACCTCTTCCCTCCCTCCCTCCCTCGCCTTTCTCCCTCCTCTCCTTCTCTCCTTTCCCCCCTCTTTCCCTCCCTCTCTTTCTTCCCAACCTTCCCTCCCTCTCTTTCTTCCCAACCTTCCCTCCCTCCCCTCCCTTCCCTCCCCCCCTCCCCCTCCAGACCTCGTTTACCAGCATGGCTTAGTAATCGTATTTTGAACAATGCTCTTCAAAGGAACAATAATCTGATTGGCTACAAGACTTCTCGCCGCCTGATTGGTCCGCTGCGCCAACCAATGAAAGCTTCCCCCGCCTGTTAATTGGTGGAGCATTCATTCATTACCTGGTGTTGGTGTTGATGTGGTGTTCCTTCCCTTTGCTACGTTTTCTTTTGAGTTTCGTTTTATTTTATTTTTATTTTTTGTTTTAATTTATTTTTTTTTATTTTTTTTTATTGGTGGTATTGTGGTGTTTGTTTGGGTTTTTCCTCTTTTTTATATTTTTCTGTTTTTTTTATCTTTTTCTTTTTCTCGCCTCTTTTATGTTTTTCTATTGTTTTTTAATATTTTTTTTCTATTTCGTTGTTTTATTTTTGTTGTGTTTTTTGTTTTGTTTTTTTGCTTTCTTCGTTATGTTATTTTTTCTTTTCTTTTATTTGGTATTGTTATTTTTATTATTTATTCAAGTCAGTCATTAGGTATTCTTATTATCATCATTTCTCATTGGTCATATTCTCTCTCTCTCTCTCTCTCTCTCTCTCTCTCTCTCTCTCTCTCTCTCTCTCTCTCTCTCTCTCTCTCTCTCTCTCTCTCTCTCTCTCTCTCTCTCTCTCTCCCTCTCTTATTAGTAAAATCACGCATCAATTTCTATCATTATCTTCATCATTACTCCTCTAAGTGGTCATCTTATCATTTTCTACCTTCACTATCACCCCCTTTGATATATGCTATGCTTTCAAGTCACTCATTAGTATTTTGGTCATTAAAGTGTCTCTCTCTCTCTCTCTCTCTCTCTCTCTCTCTCTCTCTCTCTCTCTCTCTCTCTCTCTCTCTCTCTCTCTCTCTCTCTCTCTCTTTGATATATATTCCTAAGTCACCCATTTAATTGCCTTTCCTAGACCAATAAAGAACATATGACATAGAAAACGAGAAATGTAAAGAAAAAGATGGAAAAAATCGAGCCTTTTAAAAGAAAACGGGACATACTCGTACGAATATTTAAAAAAAAAATAAAAGGAAAAAGGAAAATTCGCCTCCCCATTATGACACTTTGGAGAGGAAAGGAAAAATATTAACAAGATTATGTTTCCCCGCCGGCGCTGACAAGACTTCAAGATTTTCATTTCTTTTTTCTTTTCTTTTTTTTTCCTCTTCTTTTTAAGTGGGTAAAGACTGTTTCTACTATTTTTACCTTTTTTTCTTTTTTTTTCTTTTCTTGTACATATTTGTTATCGTATCGTATTTTCTTTTACACACACACACACACACACACACACACACACACACACACACACACACACACACACACACGTGATAAGTAGCTTTGTCACCCAAGGATTAGAGATGATAGTAAACTCACTCACTCTCTCTCTCTCTCTCTCTCTCTCTCTCTCTCTCTCTCTCTCTCTCTCTCTCTCTCTCTCTCTCTCTCTCTCTCTCTCTCTCTCTCTCTCTTAAGCCTGTTTAATCCTACTGAGTGTAAAGTGTTCCTGAAGTGAGGAGGTTGGGGGGGTGATGGCGTGGGGGGGGGCTGGGGGGACAGGGGGGCAGGGCAGGTGAGATGGAGCAGGTAAGATTAGCGAAAAGTTGGTTTTACGAGCAAGTCATGACTTAACATGTTACTTTTTGGCAACGTGAAGCTCAGGTTGCCTCGTCCGCGTGTAATCCTGACCCATCTGTAAACAAGGTCAATTTCAGGTCATTATCCCTAAAACACCTCCATAACGACACTTCATTCCCCTGGTCTTGGCCTTCACACACACACACACACACACACACACACACACACACACACACACACACACACACACACACACACACCTCAAAATACCCGAAAAAATCACTTCACAATGCTAGATATGGAGAGCTAATATAACAGTATTACAGCATCACACACACACACACACACACACACACACACACACGGTAAGCATACAGTAACTCATGCTATATATGGTATATAAGTCAGGAAGGCAAGGGGGCAGGGAGGCGCCCGCTGCTCTATGACGTCACAGCTGATGACGTCACAGCTGATGACGTCACGGCTGATGACGTCACAGCTCTATATTTACGTAGCGTAAACCATTTTAAAAATGACCCCCCGATAAAACGCCTTTAGATCAACCTATTGTGTCTGATCCGACGTGATAAATAGGATAACTAATTCCCAAAGTATAAACACACTCCTAACAACAGTAATTCTAAAGAAATTCTACGCGAAAAAAACGTGTTTTATAAAAATATGACCTTTTTAACACTCGTTAAATATCCATTAAATACCACTTCAAAGGAACCAAAACCCATTTCAAAACAATTGATTAGTTATTCTTAATTATTTTAAACACTTTAGAGTGAGTTAGAGGCAGAAATAAACTATTGACAGGATGATAAATAAGTTATTAATGTAACATTGACACCGCTAAATAACACTTTTCCTCTCCACTCATTTCACTGAAATTTAGGCATAGAAAATCATTGTATATGGACTACCTTTTGCAAATAATAACAACTTGATACAGCCTTAAATAAAAAAGGGCATTGGGCGTTCCAAGAAATTTAGCGCAAAAATCCCCTCTTATTGACCACCCTAATAACGCCAACGACAGCTATCTCCACCCCTTACACACACGGAAATGACTTGAAACTCACCGCAGTATTCATAGAAAGCGTTAAATTTGACTATTGATCCCAAATAAACAATCCAGAAACGAAGAAAATATCCTGATAAATGAGCCGGCTGGCGGAGGCCCCGTGGTGGGGTACGGCACCCCCTCCTATCTCACTCCCACCTTCATTAAACCTAAACTTGACCACGAAAGCTATGTCTGAATGGCTCATATGAAAGCTTAATACCATTGCTGCATACTGTGGCAAGATGAGCCTGTAATGATTGACAGATATGGCTTAAAATGACCGATGAAATAAGAATCCAAGATGGCGCCGCGGGTGTTGGATGGTGACTCACCTTACATAAACCTTGATACACGGCTGGTCACTTGAACCCTACAGTATTTCAGGTAAAGATCGTCTTAATACGCCACTACAGCTGCAAAAACATCGTGAAATACTGCTATTTACTTTAAACAGACGGTTTTTCAGGTAGAAATCGCCCGTATCCGCTCCCTTTTTACATTAGTTATCATCTTCTGGCAATATCTTTCCCCTTTTCACATTGGTTATCTTCTTCTGGCACTATTTTTCCCCTTTTTACATTAGTTATCTTCGTCTCCCTATATCTTTCCTCTTTGCTTTACATCAGTTACCGTCGCTTCTCCACTATTTTACTCCTGGTCTCTCTCTTCCTCTTTCTTACTTCTTTTTTTCTTCCTCGTACGAGCTGAACTATTTTTAGGGAAACATCAAGACACTTCTGGAACTAAATTGTCTAATCTAAATTGAACTTTTTTTCTGTCCACTTTTTCCTGGGAGTGGAAATGAAACAGGTGACTGCAACCAATGTTTTATACTCGAAAAATTAAAGTACAAGTTGTCTGGATCCGTGTCAAACTATAGCATTAAGATTCATATTCTCAGTACCACTTTTACCCCTTCAGTACTGGAATGCATTTTTATACTTATTCTACCTGTTATTTGGCGATTTTATGCAGCTTCAGGAATTCATGTTAGGATTAGAATAGTACAGATTTTGGCCACTAATCTTCTGACCTCCATAGATCCTTCCTAACGTCATTAAAATCGTCCCGTCACCCCAAAAACTTACGGTGAAAATGTGTCTCGATACTGAAGAGGTTAAATTTATTACTGGTGAACACAGGACGCATTTAGTTTTATGTTTGTATTCTATTGACTTTGATCACACACACACACACACACACACACACACACACACACACACACGGACATGGACACGTATACACCATTATTAATTCATATGAGCATCCTATAATACTTCCCAACTTAACGTAATATTTCCGTCTTTCCCCTCACGATTCACAATACAATATCACATTCAACGCACTTTGATTTCACGCGGCATTTCATTCCCCTCAACTATTTTCTATTGACACACGTACATATTTTACTCTCATTTTATTCCAACGGTACCAGTTTTCATTATTATATTGTGATGGGGGTTGTTATCAGGCCCTGAGGATGTGTGCGTGTGAGTGTGTGTGTGTGTGTGTGTTAGGGGGGAGGGCGTTATCAGTCCCTGCGGTAACATTAATATTTAGATGTTTTCCTTTGATGTGTTTGTGTTTGGTTTGAAAGCAGCAGGTGCATTGTGGTGTAGTGTGTGTGGTGTGGTGGTGGTGGTGGGGGGGGGTACGTGGCGAGATTTCGTTCTGATTACTTGTGGACTGCGAGTACTGGTTAGGGAAAGCAGTTCGTGGAAAAAGATGAATGTATAGAGAATGCACGTCTTGGTAAAGATGAATACCCCAAAAACACCCTAAACCACTATTATCACCATACAAAATCCTTTTAAAAACTTCACCATCACCCTTAAAAAAAAAATAATCACCATATAAATCCCCCAGTAAACATCAACTTAGAATTCCCTAAAAAACACTATCTTCATCATTCAAATCCCTTCAAAACTTTACCATCACCCTAAAAAAACACTTATGATTCATATCACTTAAAAATCATCACCTTCACCCTAAATACCCTATCACCACCATATAATCCCCTTAAAAACATCATCAACACCCTAATAAACACTTAACACCATTCAAATCCCTCAAAAATCATCACCGTCACTCTAAATACCCCATCACCACCACATACCCTCTTTAAAAATATCACCAACACCCTACAACACCATAAATCATCAGCCTAAAATGATAAAATAATGTTAAACTGCCCAGTGAAGTATTAGTGTATTGAAGCGAGAGCCTTGTGTCTGGTTGCATTATTCCTGGTACAGATTGCAAAAGCCATGAATAATCACACGAATTCAATGTTTAAAGCGTCACACAGTATTACACTAGGCAGGTGGGAAATAGGTTAAAGCAGGTTTCAATACACGGATTAACATGTGACGCTCTGACAGTTTCTTTTCGCTTTGCATTAATTTTCATGTTGAGTATTTCGGTTCGGAGTTTTGTCCTTGAATTTTTACTCCCTTGTGTGTGTGTTTTTTTTAATCTGTTTATTCTATCTGTTTATTCCTTTCTTTTGCCCTTTTTCTTTTCTTATGTAACAACCTAATCTCCCCTTATTTCATGTTGAGTTTTTGGTTAGAAGTGTTGTGTTCGAATTTTGACTCCCTCGCGTGTCTTTACTATCTCCATTCCTTTCTTTTACTCTTGTTTTTCTTTCATTATCCAAAATCCATACTCGGTTTTTCCTTTCTCTGATAAATCCTCACCGTTTGAATTTTGCAGATTTCTCCCTTTTTTTTGTCCCCTTCCTTTTTTCTTATAATCCAAACATTAAACACCTCCACTTCCTCAGTAACGTACAAATATTACCCCTACTGTGTACCATAACCTTCAGTAACCCTCGCTCTGAACACCGCACTGTGCCTCATACTTCACCACACAAGTCTGTCCTCATTCACGCACCACCCTCGGGAGGACACACAAGTCTTGGTTCCTGCACGCACAAAACTCCCTTGGGTCTCACGCCGAGTTCCCTTTGTAACGTGAAGTGAAGCCCGCCCCCCCGTGCCCGATACTGGGAGAAAAGTGTTACCTACCAGCTTGTCGAGGCGGTGGGCGGCTGTGACTTTCAGGGCAGGAGGCGGGAAAGGATCTGGGCTGTGGTGTAACTTATGGTGGGGTTTGCTGTGTCTTTTTTTGGTGGTAGTTTGAGGGGAAAGTGGGTTTTAGAGGGTAGTGACTTATAGTCGTGTTTGCTGTGTCCTTTTTTTGTTATGGTGGTTTGTGAGGAAGTGGGTTTTAGAGGATAGTGATGTGTATTCCTTGTTCTTTTTTTTTTACAAATTACATTTAGTTAGTTAGATTTATTGACCAAATATATACGTGTTTATAGTAAAGCGGAAGTTGCAGAATTCCTATTGGTCCAAATAAAGAAGTATACTCTTTTACAAATATAAATCAAAATACTGTTTTCCCAATTATGTCCTCTTTAAAGATTAGGCGATGCACAATAACAGACATTAGCTAAATAGTTCTCTCTCTCTCTCTCTCTCTCTCTCTCTCTCTCTCTCTCTCTCTCTCTCTCTCTCTCTCTCTCTCTCTCTCTCTCTCTCTCTCTCTCATCATCATCAGCATCATCAGAAAAAACCGGCTTATACACTGAGAAACTTATAAAACGTAACCTGTTAACCCACACTTACTAAAAGACAAAATCCCAATAGCAGTGATAGGTAACAGAGCGGACTGAGCTTAGGATTCACGTTGATTATGTGAAAACTTCTTAAAATCGTGTCAGAGAGGAAGTAAATAATAAAAAAAGAAGAGAGAGAGAGAAGAAGATACACACGCAATATTATTACTCCAGGGTGTCTTTCCACTAACGGATTGCGCGAGGAGATTAAAATGGTGAATCGATGAGTGGAGTAGAAAATTACAGAAACTGAAATGAAAAAAAAAAGAGTCGCGAGAGGTAATGATGGAGAAACTTTGTAATATGTTTCTCTTTTTTTCTTTCTTTTCTGAGTCGACAAAAAAAAGCCTTTGGTGAAGTTTTTCTAATATTTTGTGTTAATGGAAGTAACGCGGTGAGTGAAGAGTGAAGAATAGATGTGGTGTGATTAGGAACTGTGTGTGTGTGATGGTGGCGGTGTTGTATTGAGAGGGAGAGAGAGAGAGAGTCTGAACAAGAGTGGTCCTTCCTCTTTCATAATATTGGTGTTTAAAAGAGAGTGTCCTTGGAGAGAGAGAGAGAGAGAGAGAGAGAGAGAGAGTGTCACGTGGATTACAACTTGAGGTAAATTGTTAAGAGTTTTTTCCACCCACTCCACATCCTCTCCACTTCTCCACTTTGATAACTTTACCTCAAATTTTACATTACTATACATATTTCAGTTTTTTTGCCGACAACCGTAAATCTTTCATCAGTTTCTTTATTTTTTTATTTATTTATTTATTATGTAGATTGTGTGAAGATGTCCAAGATCAACATAAGGTACAAGAAAAACACCCCACTAGTTAGCCAGCCCCCGTACATGTCTGAAACAGTTTGACAAAGAATAGGGATAATTAATGTCTTGAAACATCTATAATGATTAATTAGAGGGATAGATATTACTCTCTCTCTCTCTCTCTCTCTCTCTCTCTCTCTCTCTCTCTCTCTCTCTCTCTCTCTCTCTCTCTCTCTCTCTCTCTCTCTCGCGTCCCTCCCCTGCTGCCGTTCCTCTTTTTTTCTATTCATCGTCGACTTTAATTGCTTCACAGTTTCGTTAATTCTGGCTCCCAAAGTTTGACAGTTTCATTAATAACCAGTAATGGCTCTTCCGTTTTCTTCCTCGCGCGATGTACAGTCCTTTCCGGGAGCTGCGCGTGTGTTGGGGGGGGAGGGGGGGGAGAAAGGGGGAGGGGAGGGGAAGGGGAAGTTGAAGGCTCCACTTAGAAAAATCGTAATGGTTCCTTTGATTTTTCTTTTTTTTAATTCTCTTTTCATTTGCAACTTTTTTTTTATTTCCATGTCATTCCTGAGCATTTTATATTTTTTTCTCTCTGTCCCTCTCCCTCTCTCTCTTCCTCTCCCGCTCCCTCTCTCTCTTCCTCCCTCTCCCTCTCCCTCTCCCTCCATAATTCAAACACACATCTCCAAATCATTCCAGTTATTCATCAATTCCACCTTCATTTTTCCCCCTTTCAATATCCCAGCGCATCGTGTTTTTCTTCTCCTTTAAGTCTTCCCTTTTTTTCCTCCTTTCCCCGACAAGAACGAGGCTTTAGTGCGCCATTCCCACGCTTTATTAGTTCTTTCTTTCCCCGTGAAGTCTGGCGGAGGGAGATTGTGAAGTGTGTGTAGTGTGTTGCCTCTCATACCGCAGACAGTGATGGCAGGACGCAGGGCAGAGGGGCGGCACGGGTTTGGCAGAGGTGATGGTGTGTACAAGGAAGGGTGGCAGAGGTGATAGAGTGTAGGAAGGGTGACAGGGATTTTAGCGTGTACAAGAAAGGCGGGCATTGGTATTAGCGTGTAGAAGAAAGCCTGGTAGTAGTTTTAGCGTGTACAAGGAAGGGGGATAATGGTAATAGCGTGTAAAAAAGCATGGCAGAGGTTATAGCGTGTACAAGGAAGGCTGGCAGGGATGACAGCTTGTAGAAGAAAGGATGACTGACGGGCGGCAAGGATCAGGATTAAAGGAGGAGTGAAAGAGGATAAATTGTAAAGTGGACAGTGATGAGAAGGATGTGTTGACGTAGGATAGGGATTAGAAAGGTCAGGGATGTGGGGATAGGTGGAGGAAGATAAGATTGTAGGATGTAAGAGAATAAAGTCAAGGATGTGGGAGATTAGAGGCTGTAAGGCGGACAAAAGTGAAAAAGGATGTAATGATGGAGGAATAGGATGTAGGATTAATACTGTATAGGAAGACAAGGATACGATAACTGAACTGAGGTAAAAATTAGTGATCAATTAAGCCTATGGTATTACAGGTGTGTGTGGAATTACAGTATCTGGACTAAATAGGGTGCAGGTGTATTACGGGTGGTATGGGAAGACACACATTGGGAGATGAAGAACAGCGATACAAGACAGTGATGGGAATGTGGCAAATTCACCTTCACCAGACCAAAATAGCATGAACCGCGTGGGAGATTTGAGTAAAGACACGTTGCTGTGGTGAGATCCAGTAAAGGTGAGGGGAAGGGGAAGGGGTGAGGAGGAGAGGGGAGAGAGGCGCAGCTGTCTGTATCCCTGGGTGTCCTGTCTTGTGTGGGGCTGCAGCTGGTGTGTGTCTGTGTGTGAGTGTGTGTGTCTGTCTGTCGCTTTGTATTGCTTTAAACATTGTAGTTTCCAGGAGAACCAGTGTGAAGGTGATGAGAGTGGAAATCCTATATATATAAAAGACTCTGAGATGCTGTGTGGGTTTTCAATAGAGTACAATAAAACCTTGAATTTCGTAGAAGTTATATTGTGTGAATATCAGACTATAATACAAGATTGAGAGGAATGAATAGGAGGGAGAGCTTAATACATATAAGAAAAGACTCTGAGGTACCGTGTGGATTCTGAATAGATTGTAATACAGGATTGGGGGGAAAAATGATAGAGTTTGCATTGTGAGGAGATTAAGGCTATAACTTGACAGGAGTGGGATGTGATAGCGTGTGTTTCTCTTCAGCTATAACTGGGAAGAAATAAGTTATCTTTTTTCCCACAATGAATGCTGTGAATTTCTGACCACGTAGAGAAACTTAGAAGTGAAAGTAACATAATTTTTGTTTTGGTTTGCAGAGAAAGCCTTAGTAGATAGACGTGTGGAAGTGTTCGTCTCTTTTTGAAGTATAACAAGCATGAAATGTTTTATCTTTTCCTCAACAATGAGAGTGAGTGAAGCAAGATTCTGACCACGCAGGGAGTCTCAAAACTCGAGGTTACTGTGTTTGTATTGTAAAGACTTGAAATACAGTGAAAACTTTGGATTAGTGTGTGTGTGTGTGTCTGTCTGTCTGTCTGTCTGTCTGTCTGTCCATTCCAGCCACAGCAAACATGAAGTGCTTTATCTTCTACCCATAATATTTTTTTTGTTCTTTCCTTTGTTGAAGTTTCCAGGTAATGGAGAGCTGAGTGTTCTAAGGTTTTTTCTATTATTATTATTATTATTTCTTTGGTCTATTTATGATTCCTTCTTTTTATTCTTGTTCTTTGATAATGGATGGGATTTTTTTGCTCTTTTCGTTCCCTGTTTGTATTTTTTTCCCTTTCTTTTACCTTACTTAGAAAATGTGGGAGTCTGACCACGCCTGCGCCTCCTCCCAACAGGTGGCTCTGGTATCATGGGCCTTGAGATCAATGTTAACCCCTTCACTACTGGGACCTGTTTTCTACATTCATTTGACTTATTATTTAGCGATTTTACACACTTTCAGGAACTCATGTGGGGGTTGAAATAGCACAGTCTCTAGCCATTAACCACTTCATTAATAGGACACTTTCTTACCACGGGTTTGAGTATGATTAAACGACTTTATCAACATTAGGAAGGTTCTGTGGAGGTCAGAAGATTAATTGACTATTTTTAAAACCCCACTTGAGTTTCTGAAGCTGTATAAAAATCGACAAATAAACAGAATACATACGAAAATGCGTCGCAGTACTGAAGGGGTTTATCTGACCTGCATCCACCCTTCCTAAATACCAATAAAATCGTCTAATTACACCCAAAACGCAAGGGGAAAATGTGTCCCTGTACTGAAGGGGTTAAGCCTTTGTGCGCGACGACCACCCCCTCCCTTCTTGGGTTACCGGGCAGGTGGGATGGTGGGGAGGGAGGGGAGAGGGGTGTGGGTGGCGCCAGGTGGGGTGAGGTGGGGGAGGGCGTGTAGGCGTCCATCACAGCCCGTCACGCCTCATGGCACCCAATCTTGTGATAATGCATGAATGAATTGGCCGAGTCTGTTTTTTTTAAGTTTTCCTTCTTTCTCCTTTCAGTTACATTATTTTTTTTTCCTTCCTTTTCTTTCATGCTTCTTGGTAATGGATAGCTTAATTTTTCTCGTTTTTCTTCTTTCTTTTTTCTTTCTACAGTTCCATTTTATTTTCTTTCCTTTGTTGAATTTTCCTGGTAATGGAGAGCTGAATGTTCTAAGGTTTTTCTGTTATTATTATTATTTCTTTGGTCTATTTATGATTCCTTCTTTTTATTCTTGTTCTATGATGATGGACGGGATTTTTTGTTCTATTCGTTCCCTGTTTGTATTTTTCTTCTTTGTTTTACCTTAGAAAATATGAAAACCTTAGAATTTCTCTTTTCTTTTTTATTTTTGTTCATTTCTATTTATATTTTTCTTTCATACTTTGAACAATACATGTCAGAATATTTTCCCACATTTAAATTTTTCCTTCCCCCTGTTTTCCTTTTTTTCCCTTTCCATTTTCATTCGTTGTATTATTATCGAAAAATTTCCAAGTCAGGCAAAGCATTTTTTTCTGTATTTTTTTCCCCTTTCCCCTGTTTTTTAATTTTTTTTATTATAACGGATGGTTTGATTTTTGCCTTTTGTTCTTACATTTTTCCCCCTCTCGTCCTCTTCCCTTCTCATATTTTTCCCTCAGTTTTTCTCTGATTCCTGTCTGTCTGTCTGTTTTTCCAGGAAGAATTTTTTTACTTCAGCTTTCCCATTCAATAAGGATTTTTTTCCCCTCTTTCTTTTCATATTTCATCTTTTTTCATACCTTACCCTTATTTCTCTTTGTTAAACTCTCTCTCTCTCTCTCT
>CM035187.1:11132023-11143574 GCA_020233015.1 Callinectes sapidus | reverse complement strand
AAGAAGAAGAAAAGGAAAAGGAAAAGGAAAAAAAAAGAAAAGGAAAAAGAAAAGAAAAAGAAAGAAAAGAAGAAGAAGAAGAAGAAGAAGAAGAAGAAGAAGAAGAAGAAGAAGAAGACAGAGAGAGAGAGAGAGAGAGAGAGAGAGAGAGAGAGAGAGAGAGAGAGAGAGAGTGTTTCCTCCCGCCTTCTTTTAAAACGACGCAAAAAAAAACTCGTATTCCCCTTAAAATGAGCTTGTTGAGGAGAAAAACAACAACAATAACAAGAAAAAACATGAACGTGAGGTTTAATTAAATTTGTTTTCGAGATTCAGTGTCGTCAGACCAGACTTTTCTTTTTTCTTTCTATCTTTTCTATTTTATCGTTTTTTTTCCATGAAGATCTTCTCTATCTCTCTCTCTCTCTCTCTCTCTCTCTCTCTCTCTCTCTCTCTCTCTCTCTCTCTCTCTCTCTCTCTCTCTCTCTCTCTCTCTCTCTCCATTTCCTGTCTCCTTATCCAACCTTCTATCCTTCTTTTCTCCTTCGATTTTACCCTCCCCCTTTTTCACTGATGTCTCTCTCTTCCTCTTCTTTTTTCTTATCTGCTCTTCCTTTCCTTCCCTGCCTGCTTGCCTGCCTACCTTCCAGCTGCTCGTCTCCCTTGGCTCATCTCTGTCCGTTCGTCCATTTGTCTGTCGAGTTGCTTGGTTATCAGTTTCCTTACCATATGTTTTATATTTACTGTGTTTTCTTTCCCTTTTATTCGAGGTTTCGGGTCTAGTTTATGTCTCTCTCTCTCTCTCTCTCTCTCTCTCTCTCTCTCTCTCTCTCTCTCTCTCTCTCTCTCTCTCTCTCTCTCTCTCTCTCTCTCTCTCAGCGCAAAAATATCAGTTAATCATGATTTTTTCTTCCCTTTTTCCGAGTCTTTTTTTCTGTGTCAGTTCATCTATTGGTCTGAGTTTTTCAATCAGTCAATCTGTCAGTCAGTCTATTAGTCAGGTTGGCCATGAGATAATCAGTTCACCCTTAGTTTAGTCAGCCACTGCATCACTTAGAAAATCATTCCTTCATTCCACTTGCACTGCAGTCATGTAGTTAACTATTCACTTATTGAATCCAGCAGGTGACGCATTGCTCACTTCAATAGTCGCTGAGGTGTTGAATCATCCATCAAGTGTGTCTATAGATGAGACAGTGAGCCAATCCATTATTCAATACTCACTCTGTCTGTCTGTCAGTTAGTCCATCACTGTTTCTGGAAAATTCACGTCGTTCAGCTAAACTGTCTATCTTTTAACAAGCAAGTCTTTTCATCAGTTGATTCAGTAAGTCAGGCGATTTGCAAAGTCAGTTAGTGGACCGACCAGTCCCTCATTGAGCAAGACCTTTACTCGTTCAGTTAGTCACTATGTCAACCAGTCAGTCAGTCAGTCAGTCAGTCAGTCAGTCAGTCAGTCAGTCAGTCAGTCAGTCAGTCAGTCATGAATTGCTTTATTAGTTCTCCATTCAGGCAATTGGTCGAGTAGTTAGACATGAACTTCTTATCTCCTTCACTACTTGGAAGCATTTTTATATTTATTCTGCTTATTATTTCTCGATTTTATACAGCTACAGAAGCTCATGAGTGGATTAAAGTAGTACAGACTCTGGCCCATAATCTTCTGACTTCCACAGACCCTAATGTCAATAAAATCCTCCAATTACATTCAAAATTCATGGTAAAAATTTCCCCCAGTACTGCTCTTTCAGTGGGTCAGTTAGTAGTAATTAATGAGTCATGAAAGGTTCTCACTCGTCCATTCATTCATTGGAGTCCATAGATGAGCGAAGAGTAAGTCAGGCATGGAGAGTGACGCAACCTTACACAACCGGCCTTACATTGGCTTCCCCCTCCCTCCTTCATTAAGCCACTCGCTTTCTTTCTCTCGTTTCTTCCCCTTCTCCCTCCCTCCCTCCTTCCCTTCCTTCTATTTGTTCCCTTCTCCCCGTGTTCCTCGTCCCTCGTCACCTCGTTCCACTTCCTCCTAAATTCTTGTCAAATTTCTTGTAAGATTCTTGCTTCTTCTCCTTCTCCACTTTGTTGTTGTTGTTGTTGTTGTTGTTGTTGTTGTTGTTGTTGTTGTTGTTGTTGTTGTTGTTGTTGTTGTTGCTGCTGCTGCTGTCCCATCTTTTTCTTCTTTCTTCTTCTTCTTCCTCTTCTTCTTCTTCTTCTTCTTCTTCTTCTTCTTCTTCTTCTTCTTCTTGTTATTATTCTTCTTCTTATTATTATTATCATCATCATTATTATTGTACATATTCGTCATAATCATAATCACCATCATCATTACATTATCATCACCGTTTTCATTAATTCACGACATCCTTTGTTTAACTTTTTCAAGAGTTTTATTCAATTAGCATTTTTCACCTTTTCATCCAACTTCTGAAGTGGATTTTGTTTCCTTAATAATTTCCGTCAATTTAGCCTTTTTATCTGCTCCATTAATTAGCCTCTTTTAATTATGATTTTCTCTCTCTCTCTCTCTCTCTCTCTCTCTCTCTCTCTCTCTCTCTCTCTCTCTCTCTCTCTCTCTCTCTCTCTCTCTCTCCCCCCTCACTGCTGGTATGTGTGACGGTCCAGGTGTGTCCCCTCACCTGTGCCACCTGGAAAATCTGCCCCAGTACCCAAGCCAGCGTCAGTAGTGTTTGTATCCCCAGACTTCATTTTCCTCAGTGCTATTTTTATTTTTCAGTATACTTTCGCTATTTTTATCATGTTTTTTTTAATCTTTATCTCCTTACCAGCCTTCCATCCCCCTCCCTCCCTCCGTGCCATCACTGTCCCCTCTCCCTTAGCATGCCCTGACTCGCATTTTACGTGCAGATATCCTGTTTGGCGGCGCCGGGACTAACTCGGATCGGCTCACTGGCGGCGGTGGTGGTGGTGGTACTGGTGGTGGTGGCACTCGAGTCCAGCTGATGCACAGGTGTTTTGTTCTCTTCGCGATCCAGGCTTAAAGTCTCACTCTCTCAAAGCCTCCGAGTTCTAAACCTGATTTGCACGGATTGCACTTTCATACTTTTTAAAGAGGATTTTTCGTTCACACTATGCATTTTTTTGTTGTTGTTTTATTATACATAGATTGGGAAACTTGATCCATCAGCCGCGGGTATCTGTGCGTCGGGAGATGATGGTAAACTGATCGCTGTTTCTGACATTACTAAGAGTTACCTCCTGCGGGACACACACACACACACACACACACACACACACACACACACACACACACACACACACACACATTAATATACATAAAGCCGAGCTGGGAGAGTGTTGACGCTGTGTTCCCCATGTAGTGTAAGCGGCAGATAGGTACATGGAGCGAGGCGAGGATGCAGGGAACACTCCTCTGTATTTTACTCCCGCTGTGAGATAAGACATGCAGGCGCGGTGTCTTATCTCGTCCGCTTCCCTTTAAAAAACCGTGGCGTGGTTGTGCCTGACTCTGGACGCGAGAGGTTAACCAGTTGCGTATTTGCTGCGTGGGGTCATGAGTGCTGAGGGGCGTCTTTATATCTGCACGCTTCCTTAGCAGTTACAACATTTTGCTAAGGAGGAGTAAGAATTAGATGATTATTAACTGCGACACATTTTTACGACGAGTTTTTGGTGTAACTAGACGATTTCATTGACATTAGGAAGGGTTTGTAAAGGTGGGAAGATTAATGGCCAGAGTCTGTACTATTTTAATCCCCCACATGAGTTTCTGAAGCTGTATTAGGTCGAAAAATAATAAACTGAATATGAAAATGCGTCCCTGTACTGAAGGAGTTAAATTGGTTAGTTTGATGTAAAGAATGTAGTATTTAATTAGTTTGTCAGTTGTTTACTTGGTTATGTTGGTTGTCAGTTGTTTACTTGGTTATGTTGGTAGTTGGTGAGTGAATGAGTATGTTGATCAACCTGTAGGTCAATATTTTTTTCGTGGTCAGTAAGTGAGTCATTCAGTTTGTTTATTTAGTTGGGTAGTCTGTTAGTTACTCGATTAGTTTGTTATTGGGTTATGTGGTTAGGTAATTCAGGTACTTATCGTGTATTGTTTGGAAGAATTGCTTAGATAGATAGGGAGTCAGCCAGTCAATCAGTGTGTCAATCATCTGTACAGTCTGTCAATCATTCAGCCACTCACTCGAGCAGTTTGTTTGGTCGTGAGTTAGGTAAGTGGGTAAGTAGGTAATTATTTTCCAGACACAGTTAGTTTACAAGCTCGTCAGTGTGTCGGAAGTTGTGTTGATTCGTTTTCTTGGTCATTGGTTCCTTTCTCTGTTTTATCCTCTTGCCTTTTATTTAGTGCCTTGGGTGTAGTGCCTTTTGTGGAGCACCGCGTGTGGAGATAGCCTACCTGGTACATAAATAGATGATCTTTGTATTGGCTTACCTACATCTACGTATGCATCTATCTGTTAGTCAATGAAGCAATCAAGCAACCATTCAAACACTTAACCCACCTACTAACCTACTTACTTATCTATCTATCTACCCCTATCTATCTATCTGTCTGTATAATCCATCTATCTATCCATCTCCCCACATTTCTCGTATACAATTCATACGAAAGACTTATTCGTTATCTTTTACGGGCTGAAGCTTCGTGACACACACTGAGCGAAACCGAACGAAATCACTTGGCGCGTTGCCTCTGTTTCGGCTCCGTTCCATTAAGGCGATTTATTGAAGGAATCTCGCAAGTGTTGGTGTAAAGTGCGACACCTCGCTTAGCATTAAGCTGTTAGGATGACAGGATTATATGCGCGCGGGGGACATTCTTAGTGAGAGAGAGAGAGAGAGAGAGAGAGAGAGAGAGAGAGAGAGAGAGAGAGAGAGAGAGAGAGAGAGAGAGAGAGACTTGTGCAAACGACCGCTTTTTACAGCTTGTTAAAATGTGAATTGATTAGGAATGAATTAATGCAGCATTGTAATTATTCGCATGGATAGAAAAATAATAAAAAGACAAATTGAATGAAAGATTAAGTTCGTTCAAGTAAAGGCGGAAAAGAAAAAAGACTGAAGGGAATTTGCACTTAACGCTTCCTGTTAATGACTTTCAAAGAGAGAATAGAAAATGTTGTAATTGTTTTCATCGGCCACTTTTTATAACTGCTCAGGGAAACGCACGGAATGACGCATTTATTAAGAGAATGACAATGATGAAGAATGTTTCTTTTATGGATTTCCTACCGCTTTCTTATTTGATTTTTCTGTTCACTCTATTATATATTTTTCTTAGTTATTTACTATCTACTACTTTTTTTCGCTATCTATCACCTTCTGGAAATTGGAACTATGATAATTATCCGAACTACATAATTGTTTGCTTACAAAAACTTCTTTATTATTAGCACCACTACCACGACCCTCATCATCATCATCATCATCACCATCATCATCATCATCATCATCAATTCCTATGATTCTGCTGCAGGAAGAGAAGCTAACCCAACCCTTTCTACAATATCTCCTGGCCACTCCTCTGCTCCAAGCTTTCCACCCACTCCTCTGCTTGTCCACCCTTTATTCTTCTTGCCAGACTTAAGCAAACACTCGCTCCTCACTTCCTTTCACTGGAATTCTTAAGATGATTCATGAGGCGTGAATGTTGGCAGCTCTCTTCCTCGTCATTGCTACTTTGCGTCATTATTTATATTGGTAAAGGGTGGAAGTACAAAGGAAAGATCCCATGCATGCTGTTTTATTCTTTTGAACCAAATGGAATCCTTTTTGTAAGACGGGAAGTTATTGTTGCTCTTCTATTTGCAGTGAAGTGTTTTGTCCCTTTTTTTGCTCATCAGTCGAGCGCCACTTGAAGGAAAGGGAAAAGAAAAATCAGGTCATCTCGAACACACGAACCAATTAAAAACCTCACGTCTCACTCTTAAGTCCTTCATGACGCGGCGCAGCTTTTACCTTAATTTTCCTGACCTGCTTCCACACATCAAGGCTTCAAAGGAAAGAGATGTGTCCTCTTTTAGCACAATAGGTTGTCCTCCAGTTAACTAGCTAAGCAACCAACTCGTCAGTCGGTCAGTTAGTCAACCAACCTTCCAGCTCAGTTAAATGTGAAAGCTTATTGAAGGCCACCACGTTCTCTCGGTCATTCTCAGCCAGCCAGCCAGCCAAGTAAACAAGACAGCTAGGAAGTCATTCGGACCACCAGGCAGCCAGCTCAGTTATATAGTCAGCAGGACAGCAAGGACACCAAACAGTCTGTCCGCCAGTCAGTCAAGTGGTCGAACAGTAGCAGGGCTGTCACTCACACCGGGTTGCCGAGGATGGGGGCAGTGGTGCGTGCCTTTCTCTCATCCAAGCCACACTCCCTTCTCTCCACCATTCACTGTGGAATTTCCCCGTTTTCGAGTTGAAAAGCTTACCTAGTAAACTAGACTGTGCCCTTAAAGGAACGGCCTAAGAGGGAGCAATGTAATTGATTTAGAAATGTAATGATATTTTCCTCCTCCACCTCTTTCTCTTCCTTTTTCTCCTCTCGCTGCATACATCTGCCTCACAAAAGAGGTGAGGAGGTAAAGTGATGAGTGAGACGTGAGAGTTGGTGCAGGGAAGGCACGAAGGAGAAATGCAGCAGTTGCAGTTGCACATCATGGCTTTCATTACCACTTTTCTTAGCTCTTTTTTAAAGCAGAGAATCCGTTTTTTAAATTTTTTTTATTCATGTTTACTACTTATATTTGCTTATTTATTTGATAATTTATTTTAATTTTGTTTATGGGTGTCAAAGAACAGCATTGCGTTCAAAAGGTAGAGGGACTAAACATAGAGATAAAATGATATCTACAAATGAATGAATGAATGATGACATATGACATTTGGTGAAAAAAAAAACTTTTTCCAGTATTGTCGACAAAAGGGAAACGAATGAAATAACGCTGAGACACAGTAGCAGCAGCAGCAGCAGCAGCAGCAACAGCAGCAGAGAACACCAACTAATGAAAAAAGATAAATAGATGACTAAAGGATAAATGTAAACCAACAGAGCCGACGTTCGAACAAAACTGAAAAAATATATACCAATAACAAAAGTAGAAAAATACTGTACGGAACCAGAAAAAAAGAACCGGAAAAGTAAATTACGTATATGACAATAGATAAAAAAAAACGATATTGAACTGCGCCAGACAAAACCAGAGACTGTAAAAATAATAATTGATAGGAAAATATAACAAACTAAAGAACAAAAAAGAGATAAAAATAAAGAGAAACAGCTCACTGACCCCAACCAAAAATAAATAAATGAATAAAAAAAAAAGAGGTGTCATGCAGGCAAATAGATAGAGCAAAACAGTTTGAAAAAAGAAAAAAAACATAAAAGAAAGAATATATGAAGTAAAGAGAGAGAGAGAGGGGGGGAGGTGGAGAACAATGAGAAAGCGTGAAGAGGAACAGGAAAGGGAGGGAGAATGAGACGACGGGAAGGAGGAGGAGGAGGAGATAGTGAAGGGGAGGGAGTGGGGGAGGTAACAAGTGTGACTGGGTCGATACAGTGAGTCGATTGTGAAGATGAGTCATGAAATCCTTACTGTGACCTGCCGTGTACCTGTGTGACCTGTTGTCTAGTATTCCCTGGTGTGGGTGTGACCTCCTCTTGTGTGACCTGTGACCTGGGTGACTTGCTTCTTTCGCGTATGATAAGGAAGGAAATGGTGGTGAGGTGATGAAAACGAGGACAAGGAGAAGACGAAAGATTAAACGAGTTATTTAATAATGATGTCAATGCAAAATGCACGACACACACACACACACACACACACACACACACACACACACACACACACACACACACAAACTAACTAACTAGGAAAAATAAAGACAGGAAGGAAAAAAAAACACGTTAATTTCACAGCAAACTCACCAAGGTAAACGAACGGGAGGAGAGCAGAGCGGCACTGACTGACGTGAGGACTGACTGACTGATGACTGGCAAGGAAAGCAACAGTAATTTGACGGGGAAAATAACAGTGAGTGGCAGCAAGGACGGGAGGCGCTGGAGTGAGGAAAAATACATTCATTGCCCCGCCGAGACAACCTAAAGGGATGGACAAATTGAGAAGTCGAGGCGAAGAGAGACAAGGGACATGTTTGTTGTGATTCTGAAAGGATGGTGGTGGTGGTGGTGGTGGCGATGGCGGTGGTAGTGGTGTTTTCTTTTTCTTTGTTTTTTTTTTTACATGTGTGGAAAGATGGGGAGTGTTCCGGTGGTGATGTTTGTTCTCTCTCTCTCTCTCTCTCTCTCTCTCTCTCTCTCTCTCTCTCTCTCTCTCTCTCTCTCTCTCTCTCTCTCTCTCTCTCTCACGTGGATACAATTATAACTCAAACAGGTGCACAGTATGTCGATTCCATTCACCGATCTTTCAGCAGATCCTTCAGATCAGGCAGCAGCACCTACAATTTCCTGTATGTCCTTTATTGCCGTCACATGGGAGGTAGGGAATATGTATACCAGATGGCAGTGCTATTTGTGTCCTCAAGTAATGTGGAAGGCATTGTGTGTGTGTGTTATAGAGATCATGTTGTCTTTCATTGCGATATGAGGCAATGAACATCACTAGCAATTCCTGTGATCTTTATTAGTATCTACAGGAAAGGAAGGCAAGAAAAAGAATATTTTGTATTTGTACCGAGTTTAACGATCTCAGGTAACTATGGAACAAGTAAAGATATGGTAGTGATCAGTTATTAAGGAAAGGTGGAGTAAATAGCAGTGAAAGGGGTTAGGTTTCAGTGAGTATTGGGTTACGTTGATCGGGGGGCTGGACTGGCCTGCGTTATTCTGGGCCAAATGAAGTGGTATGTGTTTCCCTAATTAGTAATGGAAAGAATTGTTAATGTTATACCAGTAAATATGTTAGCTTTCCGGGAATGCACTGAAGTTTGGTCGCGCTATTGGGAGTCGTATCGGGCTGGTTTGTGATAGTCTGGGCGAGATAATTAGATAAAAGAAGATAAAGTAAGGCTGACTTGAAAAAAAAAAAAAGATATGCTGGAAAGAAGATACCTTGAGGAAACACAAAACATGAACAAGCAGCATCATACCTGTTGTCACGTACCAGGCTGTTTTTGATCAACTTTACCAGCGTAACCTAAAAAGAAAGACGCTGGATAATAAAGGCGAAGGTAACTCCCCACCCTCTCCGCCGCTTCCTTCAGGTAACTAAGTGCAAGGCTGCCCATGACGTACTTTTTTTACGTAAGAAGGGAAGCCAGCCATGGACAAAATACAATGGTTAAAAAAGGAGGCCCACCGTTAAATATAAAGTAAAACATTGGATAGTACAGGGAAAAGCTCTCTCTCCACCAATACTTTTATACATCTGGGTTTCGTAGCGCTAATGCAATCATGAACAGCGAATAGAGTTAAAAATTTCTTTCCCTTGAACTCCGCAGAGAGGGAAGGTAATGGCGTGGAAATGTTGGGAAGGACAATTAGAGTCTGGATACGATTAATGATTTCCTGATGATGCCATTAGGGGAAGGAACAAGCAATGGGGAACGCAATGCTATTAACTTGAATGTACTGTATGAGTTTATGCAGAAGTGGCCGCCCAGGGAAGGATAAAGAGAGTCGTGGTGACAGGGCTCTTAGATCGAAAGGAAGTGTGTGTGTGTGTGTTACATGGTGTCTGTGTCTGTGTCTGGAGGGGTGTGCTTCTGTCTTTTGTCTGTCTTGTCTGGCTGGCTGATTCCATGTGTGGTGTCTCCCAAGTCTGTATGTCTCGTTAGTTTGGTAGTTCCGTGTGTGTGTGTATGTGTGTGTGTGTGTGTGTGTGTGTTCTGTCTGTCTGTCTGTCTGGTTGGGTGGCTGGCTGGCTGACTGAACACATCGATCTGGTTGGTGGCTGCTTTCGTTTGTCTGGTTGTATGATTACAGTCGGCGCCACTTGACGTCGCGGCGAGTCGGGTTTCACAAAACTGTCTGCCTGTTTTGTCGTACCCAACATGAAAAAAACAATCGGGAAAAAGCACAACTGTATGGCAATAGTGGAGCTCTTGCGTGATCCTTCGATTGACAGCAACAATCAGTTTTTATTGCGCTTGCTTGGAAAAACGAGTACTTCCATGCCAAGCGCCTCCACCCTCACCCATGCGCAGCTGTGAGTGACGTACACATATTTCCATTTGTAGATTTTCCTGACGATGCACCAGTGAGGCTAACAAAGTGAGTGTGTCGGAGTGCGGAAAATCAAAGACAAGTACTAAGGAAGTGTGATGATAAACTGAAATAAATCGAGTTATTGTGTGTGTGTTGTCTTGTTAGTGCTCTAGTTGTGTGTACGCCTCTGTGTGTGTGTGTGTGTGTGTGTGTGTGTGTGTGTGTGTGTGTGTGTGTGTGTGTGTGTGTGTGTGTGTGTGTCTTTCTGGCTGCCTGGTTGGTTGGCTGCCTGACTATATCGATCTGCTGGCTGCTTTCGTCTGTCTGTCTGTCTGTCTGTGTTATTACAGTATATAAGTGTCAGACAGGCTGTGGTGGTCGTCTCGGCCTTTGTGATGCATGCATTCATACATACACACAGACAAGCAGACAGAAACAAAGGAGACAAGAACAATGCACGAGGAAAAAACATAACAATAATAATAATGATAATAATAATAATAATAATAATAATAATAATAATAATAATAATAATAATAATTGCCACTACTACTACTACTACTACTACTACTACTACTACTACTACTACTACTACTACTTGCATCATATGACCTCGACGTCGCAGAGCCTTAATTAATTCTCCCTCTTCTCCTCCTCCTCCTTCTTCTTCTTCTTCTTCTTCTTCTTCTTCTTCTTCTTCTTCTTCTTCTTCTTCTTCTTCTTCTTCTTCTTCTTCTTCTTCTTCTTCTCCTTCTCCTTCTCCTTCTACTACTACTACACCGGATGCAGAAAAGGAAACTGAAGACCGAGAAAGCGTGACGTGCAAATGACACAATACAAGACAAGGTTAGTTAGTAGATAGGTACATACAGCAGGGTGAGTCAGGAATGCACTTGTACTGACGTGTATTCCAGGAACCATCGCACGAGGAGGCTAACTCAATTATAGAAGGTTAGGGAGGTGTTGCCATAGTTAGGGAAGGTGCTCGTGTGTATAACTGACACACACACACACACACACACACACACACACACACGTACCGACACACACACACGCTTACATAAGTTTGTGTACTCGTGTATACACAGATGTTTTATTACAACTTCCCCTTCTATACACACACGTATGAATTTCACTATCGTCAACACACACACACACACACACACACACACACACACACACACACACCAAAGAGTTGTACCCCATACCTACATGGACGAACGAAAGGAGGAGGAAGAGGAGGAGGAAGAAGAAGAGGAAGAGGAAGAGGAGGAAGAAGGGGAGGAGGAGGAAGAGGAGGAGGAGGAGGAGGAGGAGGAGGAAACGGTATCAGAAGGCTCCACGCTGGCCGCCGCAAAACCTTCACAGCGATCAATGATTATTAACTTTTTTTTCGTGTGTGTGTGTGTGTATGTGTGTGTGTGTGTG
>CM035187.1:11028491-11031127 GCA_020233015.1 Callinectes sapidus | reverse complement strand
GGGGGGGAGGAGGGAGTGTTTGTCAACTTTCTTAGAGTAGTCATGTGGGTGTGTTTGGGGTGTGGGAGGGCGGTGAGGTATTTAAGGAGGCAAGTGTGAGTGAAGCAGCACACACTCCACAGTACCTCTCACCTGAGCTGTACACACACCTGTACCTCACCTGAGCTTATCACCTCAGCCAGCCATGGTAAGCTCCGCCTCAGCTTAACTTAATTCACGTGTTTGGTGTTTGTCATCGACTATTTAATAGTTTAATTTGCTGTTTTTCATTCCCCACGCTGTAGTTGTCCTCCCATAAATTATTGTTTATTTCATATCAGTTCTTTCTCTCTAGAAATTATCTTTCCTCCTTTATAATGTTGTGTTCTTCATTTACCTAATTGTTTTCCTACTTAGTATCATAAATTTCTTTGTTATTATTGTACCTGTCTTTTGCACTGCAGCCTCTCTTTACCTATGCTTGATACTTATAGTGAAATGTCTTCATTTACTCCAATATTCCCTAATTTGCTAATGTATTTTTTTCTTCCTTATCATCGTGGCGAGTTTTCTTTTTATAGCAATGGAGTTTATATATTGTATTAATGAAGTAACTTATATATTGATTCAAATATTTGCTACTGTTTGTAATTCATTGGTAGTAACTTGCACAATTCTTCTACTTTCTTTTAACTAAAGTTGGAGAGATGTACGAGTATTTACTTTCTATTTAGATAATCGGAACGGAACAAGTTTTGCAAAATATACAAGCTTGCAAGCGTCTCATTATAATTTTCCTAATCTGTCTCCTTCAGTGTGGATATAGATTAATTCAACAGATTTACTTAAGTTAGCCATTCCGAAAAAAAATGTTTTCTTGCTGCTCTTTTCGAGTACTTGTCTTACAAAACGATGGGACAAAATCCGCTACTAAAAATATGAGTAAAGATAATGTCCACGACAATAAGGCTGAGATTAGCCATGCATGTTTCAGGAGGCAGCCAGGGAACAGTACAGGAGAGAATGAAGTGGTGTAGGTGTTGACACACAGTGTGGCAGAAAACAGAAAGCAAACAGAGAGAGAGAGAGAGAGAGAGAGAGAGAGAGAGAGAGAGAGAGAGAGAGAGAGAGAGAGAGAGAGAGAGAGAGAGAGAGGGTGTTTAAGACATCCCAAACAAACAACAAACACACCCTTTTCTTCCTTTTCAAAAACAACAGAAGGTCGCATTTTTCTTCGCCGGGCTCCTTGTCCTTGTGTTCGTCGCCTCGTCCTTCGGGGCTCCTGAGGTGTCATCCCACGCCTCCTTCTCCTCGGGCTCCAGCCACGGACACCGCCCCGTGTACAGGCCCAGACCGGTGCACCGACCCCGCCCACACAGCAGCGGGTATGGCGGTTCAGCCACTGGGAACGCCAACTTCAATCTTGGCGGTTCTCGCTACCACCGTTAGGGAGTCCGTGAAGAAGTGCCGAGTGTTCCTTTACCTGCCCAACTGCTATTGTCTTTCATTGTACCTTCGTTCTCGTATATGTCTGTTGTCTGTTCTTGCTTGTTACTTAGTTTTGTTATTCTACTGTTCTTGTTTCAATTCTTTCTGTTGTTTGTTTTGATTTTATGTTCTTTGTCTGTCTCTCATTCTTACACGTCTTGCTCAAGTCAGTATTCTTTCTTGTTTCTTTCATCTTTTTTTATCTAAAATTATTTCTTTCTCCCCCTTTCCTTCTTTTTTTACAATGTGATCTTGTTGATTCTTTTTAGCACCCGTACCATGTGTTCACACCTGTTGCCTCATTATTGCCTCACTACCTCATGTGGGGTCTTCTCTCAGCTGTGAGCTCTCCAAAGTCCAACTTGATTAATACAACACCTGTTTGTCGACCATTTCCTTCATGTGTCTGTCTGTCTTTTCTAGTTACGACATACATACGAATTCGAAAAAAAAAAAAAAAAATTTTCGTTGGCTAAAAAGTGTTAAACTTTTGATTTGACGTTTAATTGTCTTTGTTAAGTTAATACTTTGACGTAACTCAAAATTGTCCAAGATTTCCGGGATAAAATAATACTATGAAAATACAATATGTGTTTTTTTTTTTTCTATTATTGTATCGACATAATTATAAGTTCTGAGTGTCTTGAAGCGTGAGAAGAAAAGAATGAATGGGATGAAGCTCCACTCGCTCATAATGTACAGTGCGCTTCCTTTAAGACAGATGATGTAAAGTTGAATAACATTGCGAGGGCTGAACAGAAAGGATAACTCTCAAATGTCTAAGGTAAAAAAGAAAAAAGAGAAAGATAGGGGAAGCAATACTTGGAATATACTACAATAAGATCAATTGTAAGTAAGAAAAAAGAAGATATTGAGAAAAACATGATGTGTCAAGTTGAGTTTGCAATATAACAGAGCTTTGTAAGAACTGGGCAAGCAAAATCCCCTACTAGAAAAAAAATAAATAAACAAATGGAATGAAACGTATCAAAAGAGAAAAGGATCCTAAACGGATCATAAACGATGGGATCCCGGCCCAGTTGGATGGCCACCAGCTCCGTGTGCAGCGTGGAGCAGCACCAATGGTCATCCATCAGCTGTCTAGTCACGGGGAACAGCAGCAGCGGTGGAGGAGGCGCTGGGGAGAGAGGAGACACAAATTAATATTG
>CM035187.1:11015991-11023491 GCA_020233015.1 Callinectes sapidus | reverse complement strand
TCCCTTTCATCTTCCTGTCGTGTGTTTATCATCTCTTGTCCTTTGGTTCACTTCCCGTAGCCGCCACCGTTGGAACGACCGTTAGAACCGCCGTTGCCTCCGTTGTAGCCGTTGCCTCCAAAACCATTGCTTCCTCCGTTGCTGCCAAAGCCGTTGCTTCCTCCGTTGCTGCCATAACCTCCGTTGGTTCCTCCGTTGCTGCCATTACCTCCGTTGAAGCCGTTGCTTCCTCCATTGCCTCCATATCCGCCACCATTACCTCCGTTGAAGCCGTTGCTTCCTCCGTTGCCTCCATATCCGCCACCATTACCTCCATTGAAGCCGTTGTTTCCTCCGTTGCCTCCGTGTCGGCCTCCGTTTCCACCAATGCTGAAGGAGGAGTGGGAGGAGCGGTCGGGCGCCCCACAGCACACGCCCACCAGCAGCACCACCCCAGCACAGGCCAACAGAACCCTCTGTTGTGTACGGTGGGGAAAAGTGTTGTTAGTTCTGTTGATGCTGACACAACAACAACAACAACAACAACAATAACATCTACATCTGTTACTACTACTACTACTGCTACTTTAAATACTACTAATACTGCTACTGGGACAGAGAGACGAGACAGAGAGAGTGGGAGTTAGAGAGAGAGAGAATGGATGTGATTCCATTAGGTGCCACAACAGCTCAGGTCATGTTGCATCACTAGGGTTAACAAGAAAAGCTGCATCTCCCACTGGGCAACTACGTTTGGTAAGGATTCGAACCCGGACCGCCAGAACTGGAGGCCAAAGACGAGCCATTTAGAGCAACTACGCCACCCAGCCCCCAGAAAGAGAGAGAGAGAGAGAGAGAGAGAGAGAGAGAGAGAGAGAGAGAGAGAGAGAGTGTGTGTGTGTGTGTGTGTGTGACAAGGCAAGCTGTATTTTTTTCAACCCACCATGTTTGATCGTGTATAGAAGTGGAGACGAGTGAGAACTCTGCCGGTGAAGCTGCTCAACAAACCTTATATACCACTGCCTCAGTTGTCACACACCACCTTATCCTCCTTACTTCAGCCCCTCTACGCTCATTAGTCATATATTTTGAAGTGTGTGTGCATGAAGTGTGTGCATGTGTGAGAGCAAGGCAAGCTGTATTTTTTTCAACCCACCATGTTTGATCGTGTAGAGAAGTGGAGACGAGTGAGAACTCTGCCGGTGAAGCTGCTCAACAAACCTTATATACCACTGCCTCAGTTGTCACACACCACCTTATCCTCCTTACTTCCGCCCCTCTACGCTCATTAGTCATATATTTTCCTCGTCATTCTTTCCACCACAAAATAAAAAAAAAGTGCAGGCAATCCTCTAAAACAGGAAAAAAGAAGGATCATTATTGCTTGTGGTTTGAAGGAGAGGAGACAGAGTGTATGGGGGATCAGCTACTGGGACGGCAAACATCAACCTTTGAGCTCCTCAATACCACACCTGTGAAGTGAGGAAAGATATCTTGAGTCTTTTGCTATTTAATTATTTTAAATTAAGGCGTGTTTGTGGGTTAAGGTGTCTAATTGTACGAAGGGTACCATTCAAACAAACGTTTTTCAAATACTAAACCAAAATTCCTTAGTCGGAGGCACTGTCCTCGTTCTTATAATTATTGTATCAAGACTTTTCAGTGCCTCGCAACAAAGGAATTTGAGGAAAATATTCGAGAAATGTTTCCCAAGACTTAAAATTAGTCAGTTTTTACATAAGGGAGACTTTATTTTCGAGAAATACCAAGTGGTGGAGGAAAGGCCCAGTACAGGTGACAGTAATAAAGAGTACTAAAGAAATTGTTCAAAATCTCTAATAGGAACGCTTATGGAATCTCCTTGTAAGATTTTAACTCAGGAAAACGGAAATACAAGAGAAGATGGGAAGCTGCAGATTTTAATGGGTAACTCTAGTATAGGGGAAGTCGAAAGTCTTATGCAGCAAAGAACAGAAGAGACATGGGGTTAGGAAGAAAATAATATTTAGCTTAAAATCAGTGAGTTTTTATGTCATTGACGATCACGTGCTGACTATCTAGTGACCTGAGTGGGTGGGTGTGTATCATGTGTGAATCCCACATTACGACAAGATTGCATAGGCCGCTGAGGAAAATTCTGTAGCGGAACATTCTTGAAAACTTTTTTCGACTTGTTATAACTTTCTGAAGGTAATGGGAATACATTTCACAGTATACATTCAGTGCTTGAAGTATTATCAAATTTTTGTGATAATAAGTTAAAGGAAAGGTCTGAATTTTGGTGATAAATGCGATTGAAGAGATAATGATAACGACCGTCTCGACCTTTCGCTGACCATTATATTCCTGCCGTCTCTCGTCAAGTTGGGTCGTTGAAGCGGTGTGTTCCAGTGGGCGTCAGGTAAGGTGCTCCCTTATCTCAGGGGCACCTGTTACAACATTGGTGAAGGATCGAGTAGTCAGGCGGAGTATTTCCTCTGATGAGTCAGCCATGCAGTTGGTCCAGTTTGTTATCCGCTGATACATTTTTCTTGTTTGCCGGAGACACCTTGCTGGTTGCTGGTCCAAAGGCTGTTGAGCCTCAAGGAGTGATAGACTATTAAATTTAGTAAATAAGAAGAGTGACATTTCTATAGATAGTTAACTGCTCTGAGGAAGAGAAATTTGAAAGAGACAGGTCAGAACTCTTTTCTCATAGAAAGTATTTTAGCAGAAGCCGAAATAAAATCTTTCTATTTTAGAGTATTAATATACTGTTATTGAAGAAGAGCGTGATTGAGTTGAATAGATAGATTGAGGAACGGTTTTGTTGAGACATTAGACAACACTGAGTATGTTTTGTACCATTTATAGAATTTTAAGTTTTAGTTCGATGTATTTTGGAATATATGTTTCTAAAATCTTTAATTCCTGAAGGGCTGGACGTCTGACGAAGGATGTGGGAAGAGTCTGTTGCTCTCTTCAGCGTAGGAAGCACTAATTGGTGAAGCTCATGATTTTCAGATACATGTGACCGGTCTGTGGATTCTTTGAAATCAGTTACGATTCCTTAAACTGTATAAGGAAATAAATGTTGAAATAAAGGAGGATGTTGTTAAGAAATGTTTATTTTTGGAACAAAACATTTATGTCCTTTAGTTCATCAACTTTAGCGATTCTTTCCATGCATTTTTACTTCGACGTTCTTTCTCATCTTTCATGTCTGAGGGTGGTTCAGATTTTAGGCATCATTTTTCTTTTGCACATTTTTGCTAAATTTTAACTAAAAGTACCTGAAAAATAGAGTCGGTGAACGAAAGGATTCATACAAACAGACACTTTGTTGATCGTTTTAATAATCGTCTTCTTCGCATCGAAAATCTTTACACATCTGACATTGGTAAACAAACAACAGCGTGAACACACAGACAAACATATATAAAGAGAGAGAGAGAGAGAGAGAGAGAGAGAGAGAGAGAGAGAGAGAGAGAGAGAGAGAGAGAGAGAGAGAGAGAGAGAGAGACAGAGAGCTCACAATCGTTCTTCCCTTTCATCTTCCTGTCGTGTGTTTATCATCTCTTGTCCTTTGGTTCACTTCCCGTAGCCGCCACCGTTGGAACGACCGTTAGAACCGCTGTTGCCTCCAAAACCATTGCTTCCTCCGTTGCTGCCAAAGCCGTTGTTCCCTCCGTTGCTGCCATAACCTCCGCTGCTTCCTCCGTTGCTGCCAAACCCGTTGCTTCCTCCGTTGCTGCCATAACCTCCGTTGGTTCCTCCGTTGCCGCCATTACCTCCGTTGAAGCCGTTGCTTCCTCCGTTGCCTCCATATCCGCCACCATTACCTCCATTGAAGCCGTTGCTTCCTCCGTTGCCTCCATATCCGCCACCACTACCTCCATTGAAGCCGTTGCTTCCTCCGTTGCCTCCATACCCGCCTCCGTTTCCTCCGTTGCCTCCGTGTCGGCCTCCGTTACCACCAACGCTGAAGGAAGAGTGGGAGGAGCGGTCGGGCACCCCGCAGCACACGCCCACCAGCAGCACCACCCCAGCGCAGGCCAACAGAACCCTCTGTTGTGTACAATGGGGAAAAGTGTTGTTAGTTCTGTTGATGCTGACACAACAACAACAACAACAACAACAACATCTACATCTGTTACTACTAGTACTGCTGCTGCTTCGATTACTACTACTACAACAACAACATCAACAACTACTACTACTACTACTACTACTGCTACTACTACTACTACTACTACTACTACTACTACTACTACTACTGCTGCTACTACTACTACTAATACAGTTCAGAGAGAGAGAGAGAGAGAGAGAGAGAGAGAGAGAGAGAGAGAGAGAGAGAGAGAGAGAGAGAGAGAGAGAGAGAAGTGTGTGTGTGTGTGAGAGCAAGGCAAGCTGTATTTTTTTCAACCCACCATGTTTGATCGTGTAGAGAAGTGGAGACGAGTGAGAACTCTGCCGGTGAAGCTGCTCAACAAACCTTATATACCACTGCCTCAGTTGTCACACACCACCTTATCCTCCTTACTTCCGCCCCTCTACGCTCATTAGTCATATATTTTCCTCGTCATTCTTTCCACCACAAAATAAAAAAAAGTGCAGGCAATCCTCTAAAACAGGAAAAAAGAAGGATCATTATTGCTTGTGGTTTGAAGGAGAGGAGACAGAGTGTATGGGGGATCAGCTACTGGGACGGCAAACATCAACCTTTGAGCTCCTCAATACCACACCTGTGAAGTGAGGAAAGATATCTTGAGTCTTTTGCTATTTAATTATTTTAAATTAAGGCGTGTTTGTGGGTTGAGGTGTCTAATTGTACGAAGGGTATCACTCAAACAAACGTTTTTCAAATACTAAACCAAAATTCCTTAGTTAGTAGGCACTGTCCTTGTTCTTATATATTGTATCAAGACTTTTCAGTGCCTCGCAACAAAGGAATTTGAGGAAAATGTTCGAGAAATGCTACCTAAAACTTAAAATTAGTCAGTTTTTACATAAGGGAGACTTTATTTTCGAGAAATACCAAGTGGTGGAGGAAAGGCCCAGTACGGGTGACAGTAATAAAGAGTACTAAAGAAATTGTTCAAAATCTCTAATAGGAACACTTATGAAATCTCCTTGTAAGATTTTAACCCATAGGAAAACGGAAATACAAGAGAAGATGGGGAGCTGCAGATTTTAATGGTTAACTCTAGTATAGGGGAAGTCGAAAGTCTTATGCAGCAAAGAACAGAGGACACATGGGGTTAAGAAGAAAATAATATTTAGCTTAAAATCAGTGAGTTTTTATGTCATTGACGATCACGTGCTGACTATCTAGTGACCTGAGTGGGTGGGTGTGTATCATGTGTGAATCCCACATTACGACAAGATTGCATAGGCCGCTGAGGAAAATTCTGTAGCGGAACATTCTTGAAAACTTTTTTCTATTTATTATAATTTGCTGAAGTTAATGGGAATACATTTCACAGTATACATTCAGTGCTTGAAGTATTATCAAATTTTTGTGATAATAAGTTAAAGGAAAGGTCTGAATTTTGGTGATGAATCGATTGAGGAGATAACAACAGCTGGTAACAATGTGTTGAGTGATCGTCTCGCCCTTTCGCTGACCATTATATTCCTGCCGTCTCTCGTTAAGTTGGGTCGTTGAAGCGGTGTGTTCCAGTGGGCGTCAGGTAAGGTGCTCCCTTATCTCAGGGGCACCTGTTACAACATTGGTGAAGGATCGAGTAGTCAGGCGGAGTATTTCCTCTGATGAGTCAGCCATGCAGTTGGTCCAGTTTGTTATCCGCTGATACATTTTTCTTGTTTGCCGGAGACACCTTGCTGGTTGCTGGTCCAAAGGCTGTTGAGCCTCAAGGAGTGATAGACTATTATATTTAGTGAATAAGAGGAGTGACATTTCTATAGATAGTTAACTGCTCTGAGGAAGAGAAATTTGAAAGAGACAGGTCAGAACTCTTTTCTCATAGAAAGTTTTTTAACAGAAGCCGAAATAAAATCTTTCTATTTTAGAGTATTAATATACTGTTATTGAAGAAGAGCGTGATTGAGTTGAATAGATAGATTGAGGAACGGTTTTGTTGAGACATTAGACAACACTGAGTATGTTTTGTACCATTTATAGAATTTTAAGTTTTAGTTCGATGTATTTTGGAATATATGTTTCTAAAATCTTTAATTCCTGAAGGGCTGGACGTCTGACGAAGGATGTGGGAAGAGTCTGTTGCTCTCTTCAGCGTAGGAAGCACTAATTGGTGAAGCTCATGATTTTCAGATACATGTGACCGGTCTGTGGATTCTTTGAAATCAGTTACGATTCCTTAAACTGTATAAGGAAATAAATGTTGAAATAAAGGAGGATGTTGTTAAGAAATGTTTATTTTTGGAACAAACATTTACGTCCTTTAGTTCATCAACTTTAGCGATTCCTTCCATGCATTTTTACTTCGACGTTCTTTCTCATCTTTCATGTGTGAGGATGGTTAAGATTTTAGGCATTATTATTGTTTTGTACATTTTTACTAAACTTTAACTAAAAGTACCTGAAAAATAGAGTCGGTGAACGAAAGGATTCATACAAGCAGACACTTTGTTGATCGTTTTAATAATCGTTTTCTTCGCATCAAAAATCTTTACACATCTGACATTGGTAAACAAACAACAGCGTGAACACACAGACAAACATATATATATAGAGAGAGAGAGAGAGAGAGAGAGAGAGAGAGAGAGAGAGAGAGAGAGAGAGAGAGAGAGAGAGAGAGAGAGAGAGAGAGAGAGCTCACAGTCGTTCTTCCCTTTCATCTTCCTGTCGTGTGTTTATCATCTCTTGTCCTTTGGTTCACTTTCCGTAGCCGCCACCGTTGGAACGACCGTTAGAACCGCCGTTGCCTCCGTTGTAGCCGTTGCCTCCAAAACCATTGCTTCCTCCATTGCTACCAAAGCCGTTGTTCCCTCCGTTGCTGCCATAACCTCCGTTGCTTCCTCCGTTGCTGCCAAACCCGTTGCTTCCTCCGTTGCTGCCATAACCTCCGTTGGTTCCTCCGTTGCCACCATTACCTCCATTGAAGCCGTTGCTTCCTCCGTTGCCTCCATATCCGCCACCACTACCTCCATTGAAGCCGTTGCTTCCTCCGTTGCCTCCATATCCGCCTCCGTTTCCTCCGTTGCCTCCGTGTCGGCCTCCGTTACCACCAATGCTGAAGGAGGAGTGGGAGGAGCGGTCGGGTACCCCGCAGCACACGCCCACCAGCAGCACCACCCCAGCGCAGGCCAACAGAACCCTCTGTTGTGTACGGTGGGGAAAAGTGGTATTAGTCCTGTTGATGCTGACACAACAACAACAACAACAATAACATCTAGATCTGTTACTACTAGTACTGCTGCTGCTTCGAGTACTACTACTACAACAACAACAACATCAACAACTACTACTACTACTACTACTACTACTACTACTACTACTACTACTACTACTACTAATGGTAATAATAATAATAATAATAATAATAATAATAATAATAA
>CM035187.1:11005784-11013295 GCA_020233015.1 Callinectes sapidus | reverse complement strand
GTCACACACCACCTTATCCTCCTTACTTCAGCCCCTCTACGCTCATTAGTCATATATTTTGAAGTGTGTGTGCATGAAGTGTGTGCATGTGTGAGAGCAAGGCAAGCTGTATTTTTTTCAACCCACCATGTTTGATCGTGTAGAGAAGTGGAGACGAGTGAGAACTCTGCCGGTGAAGCTGCTCAACAAACCTTATATACCACTGCCTCAGTTGTCACACACCACCTTATCCTCCTTACTTCAGCCCCTCTACGCTCATTAGTCATATATTTTGAAGTGTGTGTGCATGAAGTGTGTGCATGTGTGAGAGCAAGGCAAGCTGTATTTTTTTCAACCCACCATGTTTGATCGTGTAGAGAAGTGGAGACGAGTGAGAACTCTGCCGGTGAAGCTGCTCAACAAACCTTATATACCACTGCCTCAGTTGTCACACACCACCTTATCCTCCTTACTTCCGCCCCTCTACGCTCATTAGTCATATATTTTCCTCGTCATTCTCTCCACCACAAAATAAAAAAAGTGCAGGCAATCCTCTAAAACAGGAAAAAAGAAGGATCATTATTGCTTGTGGTTTGAAGGAGAGGAGACAGAGTGTATGGGGGATCAGCTACTGGGACGGCCAACATCAACCTTTGAGCTCCTCAATACCACACCTGTGAAGTGAGGAAAGATATCTTGAGTCTTGTGTTATTTAATTACTCATATCCAATGCATGTTCTGGTGCTGAGGTGTCTGATGGTGTGAAGGGTACTATTCAAAGTAACGTTTCTATATTACTATAATGAAAGTTCTTAGTTTGGAGGCACCGTCCACGTTCTTATATATTGTATCAAGACGGTGCCTCCCAGTGAAGGAATTTGGGTACGGTGTTCGAATTAGATCAGTTTTTACAAAAGGGAGATTTTTTTCCAGAAATACCAAGTGGTGGAGGAAAGGCCCAGTACAGGTGAGAGACAGTAAAGAAGAGTACCTAAGGAATTGTTCCAAATCTCTAATAGGAACGCGTATGAAATCTTCTTATAATAGTTTAACTCAGGAAAACGGAAATACAAGAGAAGATGGGGAGCTCCAGATTTTAATGGGTAACTCTGGTATAGGGGAAGTCGAAAGTCTTATGCAGCAATGAATAGGAGGAGACATGGGGTTAGGAAGAAAAGAAGATTTAGTTAGAAAATAGTGAGTTTTCATGTCTATCGTTGATGACCACGTGGTGATCGTGCAGTGACCTGAGTGGGCAAATATGCATCATGTGTGAATCCCACATTACGACAATATTAACATTGGGCGTTGAAAAAAATTCTTTATTGGAAGATTCCTTGAAAACTGTTTCGACATGTTATAACATGCTGAAGGTACTGGGAATACATTTTACAGCATACATTCAGTGCTTAAAGCATTATCATTTTTTGTGGTAATGAATTAAAACAGAGGTCTGAAGTCTAATCATAAGTGCTGTGGAGGAGATAACGACAGACAGTAACAATGTGCTGAGTGACCATCTCGCCGGTTCACTGACCGTCAGATTCCTGCCGTTCCTCGTCATGTTGGGTCGTTGAAGCCTTATCTCAGGGGCACCTGTTACAACATTGGTGAAGGATCGAGTAGTCAGGCGGAGCATTTCCTCTGATGAGTCAGCCATGCAGTTGGTCCAATTTGCTATGCGCTGATACATTTTTCTTGTTTGCCGGAGACACCTTGCTGGTTGGTGGTCCAAAGGCTGTTGAGCCTCGAGGAGTGATAGACTATTATATTTAGTGAATAAGAAGAGTGACATTTCTATAGATAGTTAATATCTCTGGGGGAGAAAAATCTGACAGAGACAAGTCAGAACGCTTATTTCCATAAAAAAAGTATCTAAGCAGAAGCCGAAATGAGGACTTACTATTTTAGGGTATTAATAAACTGTTATTGAAGAAGAGCATGATTGAGTTGAATAGATAGATTGAGGAACAGTTTTGTTGAGACATTAGACAACACTGAGTATGTTTTGTACCATTTATAGAATTTTAAGTTTTAGTTCGATGTATTTTGGAATATATGTTTCTAAAATCTTTAATTCCTGAAGGGCTGGACGTCTGACGAAGGATGCGGGAAGAGTCTGTTGCTCTCTTCAGCGTAGGAAGCACTAATTGGTGAAGCTCATGATTTTCAGATACATGTGACCGGTCTGTGGATTCTTTGAAATCAGTTACGATTCCTTAAACTGTATAAGGAAATAAATGTTGAAATAAAGGAGGATGTTGTTAAGAAACATTTATTTTTGGAACAAAACATTTACGTCCTTTAGTTCATTAACTTTAGCGATTCTTTCCATGCATTTTTACTTCGATGTTCTTTCTCATTTTTCATGTGTGAGGATGGTTAAGATTTTAGGCATTATTATTGTTTTGTACATTTTTACTAAACTTTAACTAAAAGTACCTGAAAAATAGTCGGTGAACGAAAGGATTCATACAAGCAGACGCTTTGTTGATCGTTTTAATAATCGTTTTCTTCGCATCAAAAATCTTTACACATCTGACATTGGTAAACAAACAACAGCGTGAACACACAGACAAACATATAATATAAAGAGAGAGAGAGAGAGAGAGAGAGAGAGAGAGAGAGAGAGAGAGAGAGAGAGAGAGAGAGAGAGAGAGAGAGAGAGAGAGAGAGAGTGCTCACAATCGTTCTTCCCTTTCATCTTCCTGTTGTGTGTTTATCATCTCTTGTCCTTTGGTTCACTTCCCGTAGCCGCCACCGTTGGAACGACCGTTAGAACCGCCGTTGCCTCCATTGTAGCCGTTGCCTCCAAAACCATTGCTTCCTCCGTTGCTGCCAAAGCCGTTGTTCCCTCCGTTGCTGCCATATCCTCCGTTGCTTCCTCCGTTGCTGCCAAAGCCGTTGCTTCCTCCGTTGCTGCCATAACCTCCGTTGTTTCCGTTGCCGCCATTACCTCCGTTGAAGCCGTTGCTTCCTCCGTTGCCTCCATATCCGCCACCATTACCTCCGTTGAAGCCGTTGCTTCCTCCGTTGCCTCCGTGTCGGCCTCCGTTACCACCAATGCTGAAGGAGGAGTGGGAGGAGCGGTCGGGCGCCCCACAGCACACGCCCACCAGCAGCACCACCCCAGCACAGGCCAACAGAACCCTCTGTTGTGTACGGTGGGGAAAAGTGTTGTTAGTTCTGTTGATGCTGACACAACAACAACAACAACAATAACATCTACATCTGTTACTGCTACTGCAGCTACTACTACTACTACTACTACTACTACTACTACTACTACTACTACTACTACTACTACTACTACTACTACTACTACTACTACAATCGTTATGTTATGTACCTTACAACCCATAGGTTCTACCACGGCCTGATGGTCTAGGGGTATGATTCTCGCTTAGGGTGCGAGAGGTCCCGGGTTCAAATCCCGGTCAGGCCCATGAAAAGAGATTTCTCTCATTTTCCCAACTCTTTCCTTGACATAAGTCAATATATATACATGGATTGATAGATAATAAAAGAAAGAGGAAGAGAATGAGTACTAGAAGGAAGAGTGAATAAAGACTGATTAATTACTGATCAACAAATTCAAAATTAAGAAATAGCATAGAAAAGAGACGGTAAAAGTGGATAGTAGAAAAGACAGTCTAATAGGAACAGAAGCTTAGCAAAACAGAGAAAGCACCAAAGAATAGAGGCAAGCAGTGTTTTTACAACCCACCATGTTTGATCGTGTTTGATCGTGTGGACAAGTGGAGACGAGTGAGAACTCTGCCGGTGAAGTTGCAGAACAAACCTTATATATCACTCCCTCAGTTGTCACACACCGCCTCGTCCTCCTTACTTCCGCCCCTGTTCGCTTATTAGTCATATATTTTCTTCGTCATTCTCTTCACCACAAATAAAAAGAAAAGTGCAGGCAATCCATAGAAGCGAGTGAGCAAGGAAGGTCATCATTGATTGTGGTTTGAAGGAGAGGAGACGCTGGGCTCGTTCTGATATTCGTCGCTTCATTGTTGGTGGTTCCTGATATTGTATACTACGCCTCGGGTACTTCTCGGGCACCACCTACCGCAATGAAAACTTCAACCCCTTAAACAATTCCTACCACGCTTATGGAATGAGAGAGATAGTCCTTAGCCTTCTTTTACCCAGCTATTTGTAATCACCGTCTGTCATTATTCCGTTATCTTCATGTCGCTGTGGCGACAATGGCTGCGCTTCAAGTGGGTGTGTGGAGGTGCGGCCAGGAAGGAGCACAGCACCCTCAGTAATAAGGGATGGTCAGCGGGGTGGAGGAGAGCAGCAGCCTACATGGTGGCGGACAAGTAGAGCAGCCCTGCTGGTCTCGCAGTGGGTGAGCAGCAAGCCACCACCACTGTCAGGCTGGGCGAATGGTGACTGTGCCGCTCTCAGGGCGGCTGTCGCCGGGCAGCAGGACAGGGGATGGTGGAGGGGTGGTTGGCGATCATCATGCCTCCCACAGTGGCCACACTCCTGCCCCTGGAAGCCGTCGTAAAGCTTTCCCCCTCCCTGGTGCAGTAGCCCATCCTTAGTCTCTCTGCAAAAGCACGCCGTCTGCCCGGGGCTGCTGTTGGGAGGCGGCCAGCGCCTGGTAGGCAGTGGCGGCGGCGTACCAGGTAGCCTGGCTGCTTCTTCCTCCACTCGAACTGCTGGTGGATCCGGCGGGCTTGCTTGGTGTCGGCACGTCTGACACGCTCCTTCACCTGTCTCCGGCTGAGAGGGACGGGCCGTGTCACCTGTTACCTCTCCGCGGCTATCCTGGCGGCTGTGTCGGCGGCCTCGTTGCTCTGGATGTTCACATGGCTGGCTATCCAGTTGAGTCTCGCCCGCTACCCCTGTGCAGCGAGACTCTGCCGGCTGCCCAGGGCGGCGGTGACGAGGCCCATGTTGTTGTTGGGATTGCGCTACTGAAGGACCTACAGCCCCACTGCCTCCCTGGAGTCAGTGTGCAGCACAACGGTGGCCTCCTCACGGTGCTGGGCGTGCTCCCGGCCCAGTTGGATGGCCACCAGCTCCGTGTGCAGCGTGGAGCAGCACCAATGGTCATCCATCAGCTGTCCAGTCACGGGGAACAGCAGCAGCGGTGGAGGAGGCGCTGGGGAGAGAGGAGACGCAAATTAATATTGTTCATCAGTTAAATACATTCACTTCATTCGGTTACAACACAAGAAATGAAGGGAACAAGATACTGCAACAAGATATCACATCTGTATGTGGCAGGTCCTGTAGCAAACAAATATACCGAGAGATTTCTACCTATTATCTATCCCCTGCCTATTGATTAAGCACACACACACACACACACACACACACACACACACACACACACACACACACACACACAAACACACACACACCTCAAAATACCCCGAAAAAATTATTTCACAATACTAGAATAGAGAGAGCCAATATAATAGTATTATAGCATCACACACACGCGCAATCTCACACACACACACACACACACACACACACACACACACACACTTCACAATGATAGATATAAAGAGAGCTAGTATTACAGTATCACACACACACACACACACACACACACACACACACACACACACACACACACACACACACACACACACACACACACACACACACACACACACGGTAAGCATACAGTAACTCATGCTATATATGGCATATAAGTCAGGAAGGCAAGGGGGCAGGGAGGCGCCCGCTGCCCTATGACGTCACAGCTGATGACGTCACAGCTGATGACGTCACGGCTGATGACGTCACAGGTGCTCTATATTTACGTAGCGTAAACCATTTTAAAAATGACCCCTCGATAAAACGATGCCAGATCAAACTAATGTATCTGTTCCGACGTGATAAATAGGATAACTAATTCCCAAAGTATAAACACACTCCTAACAACAGTAATTCTAAAGAAATTCTACGGGAAAAAAAACGTGTTTTATAAAAATATGACCCTTTTTAACACTCGTTAAATATCCATTAACTACCACTTCAAAGGAAACAAAACCCATTTCAAAACAATTGATTAGTTATTCTTAATTATTTTAAACACTTTAGAGTGAGTTAGAGGCAGAAATAAACTATTGACAGGCTGGTAAATAAGTTATTAATGTAACTTTGACACCGCTAAATAACACTTTTCCTCTCCACTCATTTCACTGAAATTTAGGCATAAAACATCATTGTATATGGACTATCTTTTGCAAATAATAATAACTTGATACAGCCTTAAATAAAAAAGAGCATTGGGCGTTCCAAGAAATTTAGCGCAAAAATCTCCTCTTATTTACCACCCTAATAACGCCAACTACAGCTATCTCCACCCCTTACACGCACGGAAATGACTTGAAACTCACCGCAGTATTCATAGAAAGCGTTAAATTTGACTATTGGTCCCAAATAAACAGTCCAGAAACGAAGAAAATATCCTGATAAATGAGCCGGCTGGCGGAGGCCCCGTGGTGGGGTACGGCCACCCCTTCTATCTCACTCCCACCTTCATTAAACTTAAACTTGACCACGAAAGCTATGTCTGAATGGCTCATATGAAAGCTTAATACCATTGCTGCATACTGTGGCAAGATGAGCCTGTAATGATTGACAGATATGGCTTAAAATGACCGATGAAATAAGAATCCAAGATAGCACCGCGGGTGTTGTGTGGCGACTCACCTTACATAAATCTTGATACACGGCTGGTCACTTGAACCCTACAGTATTTCAGGTAAAGATCGTCTTAATACGCCACTACAGCGGCAAAAACATCGTGAAATACCGCTATTCACTTTAAACAGAGGGTTTTTCAGGTAGAAATCGCTCGTATCCGCTCAAGCGGAGCAAAAAGTAGTCGTATTTTTCCATGTTTCTCTTGCCACAGCTAAGAAATCGAGTAGATAATATGCAAGGAACATAGATAGACAATAGATGAACATGTATATAACCCCTTAAACGTCAAACTAAAGCGAATTAGCGAAAGAAAAACACGCAAGTTAATGGGGAAACAAGGACGACCGAACCATGTTTACCCGCACTTGGAACAAAAAGTAGTTGTATTTTTCCATGGTTCTCTTGACACAGCTATGAAATCGAGTAGGTTGTATGCAAAGAGCATGGATAGACAATAGATAAACATGTATATAACTCCATAAACGCCGCAAATAAACCTGATTATCAAAAGAAAACACACGTAAAATGAGCGGAAGGAACAAGGCCGACCGTAAGTCATATTTACCCCCACTCGGACCAAAAAGTAGTGGTATTTTTCAATGGTTCTCTTGACACAGCTGAGAAATCGAGTAGGTTATATTCAAAGAACATAGATCAGTGGTTCTCAAAGTGGGCGGTACTGTCCCCCTGGGGGCGGTGAAACGATCTTGGGGGGCGGTGAGGCGAAAGGAGGGCGGTAGGGTGGCATCAGGAGCAGCTAATATTTAAGTTTGTTTTTACAAAACCTAAATGACATAATACATGTCCTGACAGGTTGTTTTCGTTTATCCTTCTCCATGGACTAC
>CM035187.1:10998284-11003284 GCA_020233015.1 Callinectes sapidus | reverse complement strand
AAAATGGAGGAGAAATAGAATAATAAGAGAGGCAGAGGAACCAAACCAAGAAAAATGGAAGCAATCTGATTCACAACCTACCATGTTTAGTCGTGAAGAGAAGTGAAGACGAGTGAGAAGTCTGCTGAAGAAGCTCCCCACCAAACCTTTTATACTTCCACCTCAGTTGCCACACACCACTTTGCCCTTCCCCCGCTATCACTCCGCTATTAATCATATATTTTTCTTCTTATTCTTCCCAGCGGAGAAAGAAAAAAAAGTAGTACAGGCAATCCGTAGAAGCGGCAAGCAAGGAAGGTCATATTTGCTTGTGGTCGGGAGAGGAGGCGCTGGAGGAGGCCGAGGCGGGGGCTTGAGGCTGATGGAGTTGTGAAACGCTGTGGGCCTTGTGGAAGTGATGAGATGGTAGTGGAGGGTGTGGGGAAGGGTGCGGTGGGTGGGTGGGTGGGGAGTGGCTGAGGGAGGTGGTGAAGGTGGTAGTAGTGTGGAGGTGCTGTAGATGTGCTTGAAGGGGGTGATTACTCAAGGGCACCTTCCAGTGTTTGTGTTGGCTAAATAGTGTGTCTGTGAAGGGAGATGTGTGTGTGTGTGTGTGTGTGTGTGTGTGTGTGCGTGTGTGTGTGTGTGTGTGTGTGTGTGTGTGTGTGTGTGTGTGTGTGTGTGTGTGTGTGTGTGTGTGTGAATGTTGACTTACTTGTGAAATTGTAGATTTAGTGTGGGTAATAGTGAAGTTACAGTGGCGTGATTTACTTGCATTCGTTTGTTGTTGTTGCTGCTGTTGCTGCTGTTGTTGTTATGACGAATATCCATTTAACAAGAACCGTCCTAAAAACACAATATCATCACACCACCAAACATCACCACAACATCACAACACTTCACAATCCCCACCTCAAGTTCATCGGCACATCATTTTCTCACCTACATCACCATCATCACCATTACCACTATAGCTCCTCCCTACGTGATGTACTCAGCTTCTTGCCTCATCACCATTACATTCACATCACACCTGCACCCTATTCCTTGCCTCATTACCATTACATCTACACACTGTTCCTTGCATCACCAACACAGCAGCACCAATCCTACCATCTTTTTTTCCTCACCTCTACCGTTTATAATGCCTCTTATTTTTGCCCTCTACTCTTTACTATGACACTCAGTAGTCACCAGAGGGCAGATCGCCACTCAATTACCGTGCAAGTTGAAATTTAGCTGCATTCCCATTGTTACTTGTCCACCAGAAGTTGCCTGCTTTGAGAATGTCAGTAATGGTAGTAATCGCACGGGAAACATATGTAATCAGTCTAAAGTTGTACTTATGTTTCTCTTTTTATGGTTCTGAGTTATGATATGATAGAGTTTATTATGTTTGGTGTGTTTCTTGAATGCGTGTAAAGGATGTTACTGTTGTTTTTTTTGTTTTTAGTGTGTTTGAAATGTTTGTATTTTAGCTGTGGACGCCATCGGTAAAAGAGGACTGAGTGATATTGTTGTTGATGATGATGATGCTGTTGTTGTTGTTGTTGTTGTTGTTGTTGTTGTTGTTGTTGTTGTTGTTGTTGATGATGATGATGATAATAATAATAACGATGATGATGATAATATTGTTGTTGTTGTTGATGATTATGTTGTTGTCATTGATAATCTTAAATCCACAGCAAGAAATTCATCGTGTGAAAGACTTGATACAATTAAAACAGAAAAAGGAAAATTACAAAAATGTGAACATAAGCAGAAACGCAAGATTTCGCATTCAGAAAGGTAAAAAAATACAAACAAAAAATAATAATGACGAAAAGAAGAATCCTTGCAAGATGGTGGGGGGATGATTATAGGATAAGTGACACTGTATCCCAGGTTGAACAGATAGATGTGTATAAGGTGGGGGAATGAAAAATAAAACACAAATAACTTTCACCGAACAGAGGCATCGGTGAGGCGCCGCAAGACTGATGGAAGGAGGGTGTGGAAGAGGGAGAAGTGATAGTAGGAGGAAGGAGGAAGGAAAGGAAGAGCAATGAAGGGCAAAAAAGCAGTCCACAAAAAAGTGAAAGGAAATCAACGAAAAAAAGCAAACGGAAAGATATAGAGCAAGAAGGAAATGTGTAAAATGCTAATGAATTGGATGAATGTTAGTATTAATGATAATGATGATGATGATGATAATGTTAAGGATGAGTTAATCTTCATCATTCATTAAGCCATTGTTCAAAAGGAAACTTATTGTTAGTCAGCATCATCATCATCATCATCATCATCATCATCATCATCATCAATATTGTTCAGTTATGCGTAACCTACTTTCATCATTCCATATTGTGCAGTTTATTTTTCCTGATATTTTCTTTCCTTTTTTTTCCTGCTATTGTGTTGAAGGGCAGCGTGATGCCTCCCTCCCCCTTCTCTCTCTCTCTCTCTCTCTCTCTCTCTCTCTCTCTCTCTCTCTCTCTCTCTCTCTCTCTCTCTCTCTCTCTCTCTCTCTCTCTCTCTCTCCGAGCACTAATGGCCAGTGTGTGTGTGTGTGTGTGTGTGTGTGTGTGTGTGTGTGTGTGTGTGTGTGTGTGTTATGAGTGATGTCTGAAGGATTCTTACAACTGTTACTCACTGCAAATAATTACATTCCTGCTCTGACGGAAGCATACATTCTACACACACACACAGACACACACACACACACACACACACACGCACGCACGCACGCACACACGCACGCACGCACGCGCACACACACACACACACACACACACACACACACACACACACACCTCTAATGGATGTAGGGAAAAAATTGCACACAATAAATGGGACGAGATAAAATGACACAGGCAAAATAAAAAGAAAAAGAAAAAACAATGGCACAGGAAATTATTAACTTAACCTAACCTAACCCATCCAGAAAAATGTGCCATAATTTGTTCCCGTACCATTTTTTGTGGACCCATTTATTCCTGTCCCATTTTTTCCTGTGCCATTTTTTACCGAGACTTCTAACCCCTCACCAGTTATTTCCTCCCCACCTTTACCTTCGCAATAACTGGGGAGACACTCAGAGACAACGCACCTGTGTATTCACCTGTGTGTTGGTAATTGCCTCCTCCTTTACCTGCCGCGCCACGCAACTCTCGGCAGCTTCTCTAATGATTGCTTGGTGGCGGTCTCAAGGATCTACTTTAGTTATCGCTGCGTGACTTTTCCCGTTTTCTGTTGCCTGTCTACGCTTTATTGGATCTTCTGGAGGTCTCGTTCATTGTTTAAAAAAATTCGCCTCATTATTTTGTCTATGTCCAGGATCCATCCCCTGAAGGTATTGTGGTTTTCAAGTGCATTTTCGTAATTTCACTTGTGTGTGTTTTGCGTGTATTTGAAATTACTTGGTGGTTTTCAAGGGTAATTTTGGAGGTTTCGATACTCTAACAAGGGTTTTGCACCTTTACCTGATTCTGTATGAGGTTATTGTGTGTTTTTAAAGATTTTTATGAATTTTTGCCATATTCTAACCAGGTATTGTAAGTTTATCCGAATTTGAAAGTACTGTTGGGTTTTCAAGGTTGCCTTAATAATTCTGATGTTAATTTGGTCAGGGATCTTACACCTTTAGCAAAGCAAATAGTGAAAATTATACGGCATTTTGAAGATTTCCATGATTTCAGTGATAGTGAAAGACTGCACACTTTTGAAATACATTTGTCAATACTATAATGTGTTTTTTTCAGTGCATTTACCTTGATTATATTGATGATTTTACAAAGAATCAGACTAGTGGCGGGGAAATCTTCATGAGAAACGGACCAATCATGTGTATGGGCCCTTTAGAAATTGTTTGTGTGAGAGCTTCCAGTGTTTCAGAATAGTGACCTGAATCGTCGTTGCGTTGTGCTCGTCATGTTACCTGAGTGGCGGAAGTGTTCAGGGGAGTGCCGCGTGTGTTGCATGGAATATTAACACGCTGCTGAATGATAGTCGTTATTCTTAAAAAGGTGAACTAGTTATATGCCTCTCTCACTCTCTCTTTCTCTCATCATTTCATTCACTATATCATTCCTGGTCTTTCTTTTTCTCCTCTCTCTCTCTCTCTCTCTCTCTCTCTCTCTCTCTCTCTCTCTCTCTCTCTCTCTCTCTCTCTCTCTCTCTCTCTCTATTTTCATTCATTCACATTCTCATTTTGTACTTCATTAATTTCATTTTTCCCATTTTTATCTTCTCTTTTTGTCTCATGATTGTCGTTCTCCTCTCTTCCTATTCTTCGTCTTTATTTATTTCCTTGCCTATGTAGTTTTCTTTCCCCTCGTCTTGTGTTTCTTAATAATCGTCTTCTGATCATCGTCTTTGTTTTCATTCTCTTCCTTATTAAATTGTTACCCTTTTTTCCCATTCCTTCTTATTTTCATTATCACTTACCATTCAAGTCATATTTACTTCCTTGTCCTTGCTTTTCTCTTCTCTTCTCTCTTTCCTCGTCCCTTTTTTCCATCTCATAACCACCACCTTTCCATCATTTTAACCTTCATCTTCATCACCTTACATGCAGACAATTTCTTTCCGTTTCTGTCTCTCACTTATTCTCGTCGTCCTCGTTCTCTTTGCAGAATTTCCTTATGGTATTTCCTTATGGTTCTGCACTCCATCCTTTCCCTCACGTGCGCGATACCGACTAGTAAAAAGTGAGAGAGAGAGAGAGAGAGAGAGAGAGAGAGAGAGAGAGAGAGAAGATAGAGAGAGAGAGAGAGAGAGAGAGAGGGAGAGGGATGAATAATGCATACCACGCCTCTCTTTTAAAGCAATCAGTTTCTCTTCATCTTTTTTGTCATTGGTTTGGTTGCATTGAGTTTTTTTTTTTATGGGGAAATGATTAGGTTTGTTTTGTTTTTGCTTTTTGTTTTTATTTTCAATCATGTTTCTTTTCTTGTCTCTCTATTCCTATTGTTTCTATCTTCTGTTTTCTGTTTTGTTTCTTGTTTATTGATTCTCTCTCTCTCTCTCTCTCTCTCTCTCTC
>CM035187.1:10954856-10965135 GCA_020233015.1 Callinectes sapidus | reverse complement strand
AGAGAGAGAGAGAGAGAGAGAGAGAGAGAGAGAGAGAGAGAGTGAGAGAGTTAACGTGTTTCTTGTGTAGGAAGCTTAAGGGAGGAAGGAAGGAAGGAAAGACGGAGCAAGGGAGAGGAAAATAATATGAAAGAATTGAAGGAGTAAATGTTATTCCTTCTTTCCTTCCTTCCTTCCTTCCTTCTCTCCTTCCTTCCCTCCTCCCCCGAAGCATAAGGGTGGAATCTGCTGCTGGAGGTGGAATACAATGCTAATCCACCTTAATAAGACCAAACCATACTCTCAAAACACTTCTAACACCACCACTGTTTGCAAAAGGCCACACTGAAAGAACAACAAGTCTAGTTTCTTAATTCTTGTTTCATTTATAGTGTTATCTCGTTCATTTGTCACTGGAAACATCAAAACACCCTTGGAAACTTGTCTCCTAACCCCTTCAGTACTGGGACACATTTTTACTCTTAGTTTTGGGTGTAATTAGATGATTTTATTGACATTAGCAAGAGTGTATAGAGGTGAGAAGATTAATGGCCAGAGTCTGTACTATTTTAACCCACACACGAGTTTCTGAATTAGTAGAAAAGTGAATGATAAGCTGAATAAATGTAAAAATTGTATCCCAGTACTGAAGGGGTTAGGTTAATATAACTCTTTCAGTACTGGGACACATTTTTACGAGTTTTTGGTGTGATTAGACGATTTTATTGACGTTAGCAAGGGTGTATGGAGGTGAGAAGATTAATGGCCAGAGTCTGTACTATTTTAACCCACACACGAGTTTCTGAAGCTGTAGAAAAGTGAATAATAAGCTGAATAAATGTGAAAATTGTATCCCAGTACTAAAGGGGTTAAGCTAATACAACTCTTTCAGTACTGGGACACATTTTTACGAGTTTTGGGTGTGATTAGACGATTTTATTGATGTTAGCAAGGGTGTATGGAGGTGAGAAGATTAATGGCCAGAGTCTGTACTGTTTTAACCCACACGCGAGTTTCTGAAGCTGTAAAACTGCTATAGAAAGTTGACAAATAATGCGTCCTGTTACTGAAGGGGTTTAAAGAGGAGCCTTTTGAAATAGTGGAGGTGAAGCAGTGGTTTTATTGTTACTATCACTGCTACTGCTACTACTAATGTATGTGTGTTAGTGTCTATTGAGAAGTACTGCTATTGGAACTACTACGCCTTAATTATGTACTTAGATGCTACTTTAAGATGAAAAAAGTGTGTTAAGTTGTTTTTGTTGTTGTTTGTTGTTGGTGTTTGTTGTTGTTTATTAAGTAAATGGAAGTTTTTGTTTGTTTTTTTTATAGTTTTTTTTCGGGTTTTGTAAAACTTTGGAAAAAATCTACATGTCTAAGAAAGGGGTTTGTTTATTATTATTATTATTATTATTATTATTATTATTATTATTATTATTATTATTATTATTATTATTATTATTATTATTAGACCTCTACTTTGCCGAGAGAGAGAGAAGAAGAAAAATATTAATCATGAACAGGGAGATAAAATGAAGTACGTTATTAACCATTATCATTATTCATATATATATATAACTTTAAAACTAACAAATAAGAACATGGATTATAGAAACATGAAGAATTATTATTATTGTTATTGTTATTGATGTGACCACCACTGCAACCATTAGTAGTGGTAGTGGTAGTGTTATTAATGTTCCTACCATTATGAAGACAGTAACCTTTAAGTGACTCGTGACGTCACACAAAAGGAGGAAGATGATTGGTCAATGTGTGTCACGTGATAACCTCTTAGCCAATCACAGGCTGTCTTTCACTTCACGTATACTTATAACTGGTTTTTCCCTATTTTTCTCGTGTTTTTTTGCTACTTTTTTCCTGTCTTTTTTTTCATTTGGTTATTTTTTTCCTGTTGTATATTTTTTTGTTTTCTTTCTTTTGCTCTACATTTACTTTTTTTCCGTTATAATTTTCTTTTTGGTACATATTTCTTTTATTTTTCATATTTTTTTCTATTATTTTCCTTCTTTCTTTATTGTTTTTCCTTTTTCTGTATATTTTTTTTATTTTCCTTCCTCCTCTTTTCATTTCGTTAGTTTTTTCCCCTATTGTGATTTCCCTTTCTTTATCTATCTATTGTTTTTATTTTCTTGGTTTCTTTTTCTTTACTTCATTTATATTTTCCTGTTTTTTTTCCTGGACTTTTAAAAATTTTCTATTGTATTTTCCTTTTTTTAATATTTTCTACGTTTTTTTCATTTTTCCAGTTTATATATATCTTTTTCCTACAATATTTTTCCTTTTTTCCTATTTTTCTATTGCTTTTCTTATTTTCTACTGTATATTTTCCTATTTTTTGTGTTTTTTTCACGTTGGTCTATAAATTTCCTTCTCTTTTCACTCATTTCTTTCATTATTCACTATTCACTTTCATTATTTTTTTTCTTTACGTTTATCAAAATCGAGTTATTTTTTTACATCTTGTTTTTGTTTTATATTTCCTTCTCTTTTCATTCATTTCTTTCACTATTCACTCTTTTACTCATTAATTTTCATGGTCATTATATGGAAAAACTTTAGATATTCATAGTTCATTTTTCTTTTCATCATCATCATCATCATCATCATCATCATCATCATCATCATCATCATCATCATCATCACATACATTTCACATTTTCTTCACCCCAAAAACACATAATTCATTTTATTCAATTTCCACTCAATATTTCCCATAATGCAACAGTTCAAAGATTCTGGTAGGCCTTTTATTCTACTTCTTAGGCCTATTTTTTTTAACTTACATTTCTACCCTTTCATTTCTTTTTTTTTTTTCCTTCTACTACTTCTACTTCTTCTTTTTCTTCCTCCTCCTCTTCTTTTTCTTCTTTTCATTTACCTTCATTTAGCATTTCCTTTAATTTTTCCTCAGTTTCCCTCCTTCATTTCCTTCCTTCACGTCTATTAAGTCCTTCCTTCTTTCCTTCCTTCCTTCCTTCCTTCCTTCCTTTCCTTCTTTATTCTCCATTTCATTTGTTAATTTTATTTTTCTTTCTATATTCCTTCATTTTTTTCCTTTTCCTTTCTTCCTTTCTTCCTTTCCTTCCTTCCTTCCTCCCTTCCTCCCTTCCTTCCTTCCTTCCTCCCTTCCTTCCTTCCTTCCTTCCCTCCCTTCCTTCCTTCCTTTCCTCCCTTCCTTCCTTCCTTCCTTCCTTTCTTCCTTCCTTCCTTCCTTCTCTTATTTGATATTTGATTTGATTTGATACTTTTCGCTCAAGTTGTTAGCAAATATGTGTTCTTGTGTCATATTTCTTCGTTTTCACTCATATTGTTTCGTCTTCTCCCGCAGGTGACGGTCAGCTTAAGGTGAACGTAAGTATTTGCATCTTTTCTCTTTTTGAATTCTTTGGCTACATTTCCATTTTTCTCATTTTTTCTCATTTTGGTTCGTTCAGTTTTATTTTATTATTTTGTATGTTTGATTTTTTTTGTTTTTTGTTATTGTTAATCTTTATTTTATTTTTTTTCATTCGATTTGTATATTTTGTTTATGAATTTATTTATTTTTTTGTATCTTTCGTTCATTATCTTTCTTTAGTATTTTATTCAGTTCTTCCTCTGCTTTCTTCCTTCATTTATTTCCTTCACTCTTTTGCAAGTTTTTTTCTCTTCCTTCCTTCTTTCCTTCCTTCTTTCCTTCCTTCCTTCCTTCCTTCCTTCCTTCCTTCCTTCCTTCCTTCCTTCCTTCCTTCCTTCTTTCTTTTCACAGTACAATTAAGTTTCCTTCTTCCCTTCTTTCTTTTTTTTCGTCACACACACACACACACGCACACCCACACACACACACACACACACACACACACACACACACACACGCACGCACGCACGCACGCACACACGCACACGCACACACACCTTTCACCTTCTTTTACAATTCCTCAACTTTATTCTCTCTCTCTCTCTCTCTCTCTCTCTCTCTCTCTCTCTCTCTCTCTCTCTCTCTCTCTCTCTCTCTCTCTCTCTCCCTCTCTCGTGCTCTCGTCTCTCTCTCTCTCTCTCTCTCTCTCTCTCTCTCTCTCTCTCTCTCTCTCTCTCTCTCTCTCTCTCTCTCTCTCTCTCTCTCTCTCTTTTGCTCTTCACATTAACCTTTCACATTATAATTTTTCTCATTAACATCTTTTACTCAGTACAATTCTTTTCCTCGTATTGTTATTTCTTTCTTTATTTTCTCATTTCATATTTTTCCAAGTGTTTTTTCTCTCTTCACTTTATTTTCTTTCACTTCAATCTTCTCTCGTTATGTTTTCTTTTGTTTTTGTATTTTTCTCTTCTTTTCGTTCAATGACTTTTAATGTTGAAGAAGAGAATTTTCCTTTTTTCCACATCTGCTTCTTTTGTGTCAAGATTTCTTATGTTTTCTTGTTTGTTTCCATTTCTATATCTTTCTTTCTTTCGTTTTATGTTGTTCTTTTTTTGTAATGTTTTGCTTTCCTGTTTGTTTGTTTTTTCATTTCTATATATTTTTCTCTCTTTCTTTCTCTTTCGTCATTTTTTACGACTTAAAAATGTTTCAAAGAGAGATTTTCGAAGCACTTAAGGAAAATATTATGCTTTGTTTTTTTTGTAATATTTCGTGTTTTCCTGGTTTTTCTCCATTTATATATTGTTCTCTCTCTTTCTTTCTTTCCTGTTTTTCTTATGATTTAAAACTGTTTTAAAGAGATATTTTCAAAGCACATTAGGAAAATAAATATGCTTTCACTTTTGTATCTATTGTTTTTCTAGCATTTGTTTCATTTTTATATCTTTTATTTTCTCCTTCTTTTTTTCTCTCCTGTTCTTCATACGACATAGAACAGTTTCAAAGAGAGATTTTCAAAGCACATCAGTGAATAAATATGCTTTCACTTTTGTATTTGTTTATTCATTTTTCGAGTTTTTTTTTCATTTTTATATCTTTTATTTTCTCTTTCTTTCTTTCTCTCCTGTCCTTCGTATGACTTAAAACAGTTACAAAAAAGCGAACATTTCCAAGCAAATCCTGGAAATTATTGTTTTTACTTCTAGATTGATCGTTTTTCTAGTATTCTTGTTTCTTTTTCATTTTTCTCTATTTTCTCTCCTGTCCTTCGTTCAACTTAAAAATGTTCACAAAAAGATAAATTTTCCAAACACCTTGAAAATTATTATGCTTTCACTTTAAGATTCCTTTTTTTTATTATTTTCTGGTGTATTAAGGATTGGTTTTTATGGAAGTTGACCCCTCCATGCTGTACCCAGACCATTTGTTGTTCCAGCCTTACTTTTGTGTGTTGTTAGTTGTGTTAATGTGTTGTTCAATGTGTCATAACATGTTAAGGAGTGGTTTTGTAGACGGTCACCCATCCAAGTCCTAACCAGACCCCCTGTTGTTTAACCTCACTTATCTCATCTTTTATCGTATTCATTTCCTTTGAACAGTTTGTAAAGTAGATAAAAAAATGCTGTTCTCGTTCATTTTCTCGTGTTTTTTGAGGTTTTCTTTTTTATATTATTATCATCAGCGTCTTTCACGTCTTTCACTGAATAACACTCATTTATTTATTTATTTATCTAGTTGTTTTTATTTATTTTTTTGTAATATTTAACTTTTTTCCTTCTTTTCTTCTTTTGTTTATTCTCGCTTTTCTTTTCGTTATTCATTTTGCAATTCTCTTTTAATGTCAATCTGTTACATTTCTTTTTTTCCTTTTTTTCAGGTTTTTCTCACTTATGTACAAAACTTTCTTCTTTCTTTCCTTCTTTTTCCTTCGCGTTTCCTTTCATTCTTCAATTTGTAACTTTCTTTTAATGTCAGTCAGTTACACACTTTTTTTTCCTTTCTCTTTTTCAAGTATTTTCATTTATATATAACTTTTCCTTCTTTCTTTCTTTTTTCTTTCGCCTTTGCTTTCATTCTTCAATTTGTAACTTATTGGTGTTTCATTTTCCTTTTTTCCTTTTTCTTTTCATATCTTTTTATTTCATTTTTTCCTAAACTTTCTTATCACTTCAGCAATCCATTTTAATTTTTACTTACCATTCGTCTTTCTTTAACAGTTTCATTCATTCCTTTCATTCACTCTTCATTCCTTCATTCCTTCGTTCACAAACCCTATCTTTCATTCACTTCCTTTAATACAGCCGTAGAATATTAAAAAAAAGAATAATACAAAAAACTTAGACAAACACATGAAAAATACTGTAATTCTTAACTCACTTTCTTCATTGTAATCCTTTTCTCCTTCATTATAATCATTTACTCCTTCACAAATATTCAGTTTTCACCCTTAAAATAATAAAAATCAAGATAATATCCTTAACAAACCATTTTTTCACTATCCTTCTCTCCTTCCTTCACTTTCCTTCACTTCTTCCTTCACAAATTCTATCTACACAAAAAGTATAGATAAGAATAACATCTTTTATAAGTAGTTTCTTCACTTTTTATCTCCTTCCTTCACAATCTTTCTCTCCTTCCTTCACTTTCCTTCACTTCTTCCTTCACAAATTCTATCTACACAAAAAGTATAGATAAGAATAATATCTTTTATAAGTGGTTTCTTGACTTTTTATCTCCTTCCTTCACAATCTTTCTCTCCTTCCTTCACAATCTCTCCTTCCTTTACTCCTTCCTTCACAAATCCTATTTTTTTCCTCTCCTAAAGCAATAGTTAATTCAAATAAAACCTTTTAATAGTAGTTCCTTCAATCTTTCTCTCCTTCCTTCACAATCTTTCTCTCCTTCCTTCACAATCCTTCATTCCTTCCTTCACAAATTCTATCTTTTTTTCCACCCATTAAGCAATAGTTAATATCTCTCCTTCCTTCACAAACTTTCTCCTCTTCCTTCACTCTCCTTCACTCCTTCATTCACGTATATTAGAAAATCATAATCATTCCTTCATTCCTTCTCTCCTTCCTTTAGAAATTTGAATAGCATCCTTTACAAACAGTTCCTTCACTCCTTCATCACAATCCTTCACTCCTTCCTTCACATATTCTATCATTTTTCCTTCCTTGTTACATTTGCATTCACCTAAAAAAAGACAAAAGCAAAATTACTTCTTTCCTTCCTTCCTTCCTTCTTTCCTTCTTTCTTTCCTTCCTTCCTTTACAAATCCTTCTTTCACTTATTCAAATTTCCTACAATATAAATTCCTTCACTTCATTGCAATCCTTCGAATAAAAACACTTCCTTCCTTCCTTCCTTCCTTCCTTCCTTCCTTCCTTCCTTTTTTACTTCCTTCCTTCCTTCCTTCACAAATCCTACTTTTTTCATTTAATTAAATCTCCCTACATTAAAAAATCCTTCACATTTCCTTTTTTCCTTCACTACATTGCAATCCTTCAAAATAAAACCACTTCCATCATTCCTTCCTTCCTTCACAAATCCTACATAATAAAAATCCTTCACACTTCATTCTTTCCTTCACTTCACTGCAATCCTTCAAAATCTAAATACTTCTTTCTTTCCTTCAGTAACCTTAAGTATCCTTCACAAAACTCCTTCATTGAAACACATCCTACCACTAATACTTCATGCTTCCTTCTCCTTCACTCTCCTTTTGTCCTTATTTAAGTTCCTTCAGTTTGGGAGGTGATGGGAAGGAAAATATGAAGGAAAAGTGATAAGGAAATATTTAAGTTTTTCATGTATTTTTCTTTCATTTCTTTCATTCTTTTTTGTATCATTTTGGGGGGATTTTTTATTATTTTTTTCATTATATTGGCAAGGAAAGATGTATTTTTAAAATTTATTTAACTTTCCTTAATTTTTCTTTACTTTTCTGTCTATTTTTGTTGTTTTCGTGGTTTTATTCTTTCTTTTTTTCACATTTTGACTTTTTTTATTTTCTTTTTACTACTTTGACTTATTTCACTTCATTTTCTTTATTTATGTTTTTTTAACCTCACATTTTTTTTATTTCTCCTTCAATCTTTCCTTCATCTTCCTTCATTGCTTCCCGTTTTCCTTCACTCCTTCACCTTCATTCCTTCCTTCATTCCCAGCCATTCTTAGTTTCCTTCTTTTTTTTCCCATCTTATCTCAAGTATTCTCAAATTTTTCTATCTTGTTTTCCTTCATTTCCTTCAATTCCACCAATATTCCTTCACTTTCCTTCACTTTTGTATTATTTTTCTAGCTATTAACATTACTTCATTCAGTCTTCCTTCATCATGTCTTCTTTCATCCAATCTCTTATATATTCAAAAGTTTCACAAATATTCAAAATTCACTCCATTTTCACTCTTTTTCATTCATATTTCAAGTATTTTTAGCTTTATTTTCTTATTGTTTCACTCATTTCTTTATGTTTCAGTTTGTTTTTCTTATATTTTTACTTTTTTAGTATTGTACTCTTTTCTTAACTTTCGTTCATGTGATTTTAACCTTACTATTTTTTTTTTCTCTCATTTTACAACTTAATAATTATTTCATCACCTCTTATTCATGTTTTTCACTGTTTTTCTTGTTATTTTTATTTATTCACAACAAAACTTTTCCTTTATTTTCCTTGTTCATGTTATTTTCACTTTTCATTCACTACAACAATATTTCCTTCACTTTCTTTGTTTTTTATTGTTATTTTCATTCATTCATTCATCACAGTTTTTCCTTTACTTTCCTCGTTTTTCCTTGTTATTTTCACTATTCGTTCACCACCACTTCACTTTCCTTGCCTTTCTTTGTCACCACCACCACAACAATATTTCCTTCACCCTTCCTTTATTAACAAACACACTTTCACCACCTTAACACTGTCCTTTTACAATCCCTCACCAAACCACTTCAAACCTTCAAAGTAAACCCTATTCCTTTACCCTTTCTACACCTTTCCTTCACCAACCTTTACGTCTTATCATCCTCCTTCAGAAGCCTGGCTATTCTTCACGCATAATCAGTGTCCGTAGAAAAAGCCCTCTCTTGTAAACCAGTGTAGCCGTAGTCGTAGCTTCTAGGGGCGTACTCAGACCCGTGGTAGTCCCTTTTGCCGTTAGAGTACCCATCAGCAGCGTAGTCGTCTGTGCCTCCCTCCTCCAAGCCAGTATCGTCCACGTAAGTTCCTCTGGAGTGTGCCAACGCTATGGACTTTTGGTAGCTAAATAGTTGGCGCTCAAGACTTAGGTTCTCGGCTTCCAACACGCTGATTTCTCTCCTGTAGGTGGTATAGGGGTTAATTTTGGTTAGGTTAGGTTAGGTTAGGTTAGGTTGGGTTAGGTTAGGTTAGGTTAGGTTAGGGTAGGTTAGGTTAGGTTGGGTTAGGTTAGGTTAGGGTAGGTTAGGTTAGGTTAGGTTGGGTTGGGTTAGGTTAGGTTAGGTAGGTTAGGTTAGGTTAGGTTAGGTTTAAAAGTGTTAGTATCAGGGTTAGGTTAGGTTGGGTTAGGTTAAGTTAGGTTAGGTTAGGTTAGATTAGGTTTAAAAGTGTTATTATCAGGGATACGTAAAGAAGGAACATTAATTAGTGTATTAGTGAGGTGGTGATTTCTCTCCTGTTGGTGGTAAAGGGGTTAATTTAGGTTGGCTTAGGTTAGGTTAGGTTAGGTTAGGTGTAGAATTGATATCACGGGTAGTTACAGGAGGAATATTAGTTAGTGTATTAATGAGGTGATATTGTGTTAGAGATGGAAAGAATATAAGTTACTTAGTTCTTGATTTCTCTTTTGAATTTAAAGATGGAAGGATTAGTGGTGAGAGAAAGTAAAAAGATAGAGAGAATACTGGTGAACTCTTGCATTAGGGAGGTGGACAGATGACGGCTATCGGAAGTGTTATAAAGTTTTGTCTCTCTCTTTACCAATTATGCTGCGTAGATTAAAGTTTATATTAAGATATGGAACAATTTAACCCCTTCAGTATTGAGAAACATTTTTACTACGAGTTTTGAGTGTAATTAGACGGTTTTATTGACATCAACAAGAGTCTATGGAGGTGAGGAGATTAATGGCCAGAGTCTGCACTATTTTAACCCCCACATGAGTCCCTGAAGCTGTGGAAAATGAAGTGATAAGCAAAATAAATCTGCAAACTCGTCCCAGTACTGAAGGGGTTAGGAGTGTTGTTTTCTTCAGTTATCTGAGAACAAAGTAGTGAGTTTCAAAGGTTTATATTCCAGTCTTTGATGGTTAGAAAGTCCAGTTGAAAAGTGTATATCTGTTTTCGCTAGAGTGAATGTAACGGGTTTAAAAGAGAGAGAGAGAGAGAGAGAGAGAGAGAGAGAGAGAGAGAGAGAGAGAGAGAGAGAGAGAGAGAGAGAGAGAGAGAGAGAGAGAGAGA